>CBVK0100043632.1:8316-32887 GCA_900067695.1 Picea abies | reverse complement strand
TTTGGATCATAACATAACTTTCTCTCATTGTGAGAGAGACTTTTAGCTCTTGTTCTTGTTCTTGTCTCTTGGAGTGTGGCGCAACCTCTTGGGAGGATTAATTTTTGGCAAAGTGGTGCTCTATGCTATTGGAAGGTTTACAACTAGGGAATGGTTAATGCTTCTTCATGATCTTGTAAGTGTTTTTCAATAAAACTTCTTGAGTGAATGGTTGTTGTTTAACATTTGCATTTATTGTTATCTTGTTGTTATTTGCTTAACCTTCAAACCCTAGGGAGCCAACACACAAGTAGGTCGTGGCTTTATGTCCCCATAGCATGAGCTTATAGCCATTGGATTAGAGAAGGTTTAGCCTAGCCATAGCTACACTAGCCATCTCTTATCTTGTGCTAGTTTTGAGCATAAATTGAAGAAAGAAGTGATCCTAGGCCTAATTAAGTTTACACCTAGGGTTTACTTCTAGGGTTTGTGAGAAGCCTTGTATTGAGCAACACTTTTCAGCCCTAGATCTGTGCTTCTAAGCTAGCCGTTTTGCCAAGAAGGTCTTAAGGAGAGGAGTAAAGCTCTAGGCCTAGCTTTAGCTACACCTAGGTAAGCCTTTTCTTCTTAGGGTTTAGGGTTTGTGGCCTTGCTATAGCAACACCATCAAACCCTAGCTCTCTTGTCTTTAAGTTTGAATCCTTCCTAAACCATTAGCCATTTCTCCATTGACTCCATTAACCCAAGGCACTAGTCTAGAAACCTTTGATTGAGCTTGTTATGCCTTTAACCTTTTCAAACTACTTTCAAATTTGCAAACCCTAACTAACCTAGCGTCTAACCCTAGCTAGTTTTAGGACTAACCCTAAGAGGACAACGTTGGCCTTAATTGAACTTTTGTTTGGATAGAAAGGTGCGGCCTTGTCTCCTCTTCATGGCCGTGGAGTTAAATTGTACTTTTGTTGGTTGAATTTGTCAAAACGTCCACCATTGGCTAGCTAACCTGCAGACAACAAAAATTATATAGCTGTGACGTCATACATTGTTAGAACTCTAGTTTGGACCTTAAATGTTTTGACTTTGTCATTTTCTTTGATTGGTGTTGAGCTATTCACTAAAATTTGTAAGATTGTTTGGTAAAACGTTGGCTCTTTTCCCCTCAAATTGACTTGTTGACAAAGCTTGACGTCACACTTATAGTGACTGCAACAAAATTTGTATAAAGGTGACGTCACATTACCTAGATATCTTGTTTATGCCTAAACGTTGTGATTTTTACCTTCTACATTGATTTGACATTGAGTTATTGGTTATACTGTAAGCTTATTTGCTCAAACGTTTTGCTCTTTGTCATCTAATTGACTCATTGTTTCAACCTAACGTCATACCTATTGCAGAAGCAATATAGGTGACGTGGCAATATTATATATGAGCCTGATTTGACATATTTATTGCATTAATAAGTAATACAAAGATTGAATTTGAACATTGAATGCTAATTGTCCTTTATGCTTTATTGAAGAAGTAATATAAATTTGTGCTTTGTATTGCCATCATTGACTTCGTCAATAATAGCATTAATCATTTGCTCATATATATTTATTGAAGATAGTCATTGATTTTGTTAAGTACTAACCCACTGCAAGCACATATTCTAGTCTTTTGTCTTGTCTCGTAAGCAGGTGCATCATCAGTGGTCTTATCTCCTTGACTATCTCTTCTTGGGCAGCAATCTGTGAAAGGGGTATCCTTGACTTGGCCTTTACCTTTTAGCCTTTCTTTAACCCAGATTGCCTTAGGGACGTCTCCCTTGGACTTGCCCTCCCGAATAGAAAGAGCTCCCCATCGAGGTGACAGTGGGTGGGGAAGCTCCTGTTTTTCAAGCCCTAACTCAAGCCCTTGGACCTTTCCTACAAACCGTGCGATAACAAATACCATTGGTGTTGTTCTAATTTTTGAAGCTCTGGGGACAAGGTTGGCCTAGTTTGATTGTTTTGACAAACTAAGTCCAACACTTGTTCATTTCCTTTAGTGAGCATTTGAGCCAACCCACTTTCCTTTAATCAAATTAGTGGGTTTAATCTATAAGTCATATTCTTGAATCTTGGAGACCCACTTTCCTCTGTCTCCCAAGCAATCTCGTTGCCCAAGGATATCCTTTACTACTGCGTGAGGGAAATACCCCATGATCTTTGAGTATCCTATATAGACTCGGAAATGTTTGAGAGACTTGACTAAGGCATAAGCTTGCTTTTCCATACTAGTATAGTTAAGCTTAAAATTTTGTAATGCCTTACTCATAAAAGCAATGGGTTGCTCCTGACCCTCTTCATTTTTCTAGAGCAAGACCCTTGCAATAGTGTCTTCTGAAGAAAAGGAAAATATTTGAAAATCTTTTGAATAATTAGGACTAATTAGCACATGAGATTTGCCAATTGCGTCCTTAATACTTTTGAAAGCATTCCTTCCTTCTTATGTCCACTCATATTTAGCATCTTTTTTCAATAACTTAAGCAGTGGTTTCATTAACTCAGCTAAGTTAGGTATGAACCATCTGACGAAGTTTATCTGTCCAAGAAAAGATTGAAGGGCTTTCTTGGTTGGGGGTAAAGGAACCTTTTTTATGGCTTCGACCCTTTCAGGATCCATTTTTACCCCGTCTTCTACTATAATGTGACCTAGCAACTTGCCTTCGTCAACACCCAAAATAGACTTAGCTGGATTCAAAGAGATGCCATACTTCTGACACCTTTCAAACACCTGCCTAAGACGACTTATGTGATCTGACCTTTTCTTAGAAAAAACTGTTAAGTCATCTTCGTAGATTCCTACGAGTTTACCCATTAATTCATGGAAGGCAAAATCCATGGCTCTCTAAAGAGTGGCACCTGCATTAAGTAAGCCAAAAGGCATCCTTAGGTATTCAAAAGTGCCCCAAGGTGTGGTGAAGGTATCTTTGTTTTTATCTTCCTTCCTCACCAAAACTTGGTTATAGCCTGAGAAGCCATCCAACATGGACATAATCTTGGAACCAGTTACCCTTTGAAGTAGGGTCTCCATGTTGGGTAGGGGTTAGTTGTCTTTAATACATGCAAGATTCAAGTTTCTAAAATCAATACATAATCTTATTCCCCCATTCTTTTTTCTGACAACAACTAAGTTGGAGCACCAAGATGAATGTCTAGTTGGAGCAATGATTCCAACATCCAACATTTTCTTAAGTTTGGCTTGAACTAAAAGTGCTAACTTAGGATTTATTCGCCTAAGTTTTTGTCTGAAAGGTTTTGTATCATCCTTGACGGGGATAGTGTGTTGAAACACATCCTCTTTGTATGCTTTGAGCTCATCATATGTGAAATCAAACACATCCCTATACTCTTGGACTAAGCTGATCAATTCCTTTCTTTCTTTTTCTAAGGTTCCTTTTCCAATTTTTATAAACCTTGGGACTTCCTCTGTCCCAATGTTGATTTCTATATAACTGCCAGGCTTTATTGTTTCTTTTTTCTTTTTGTACATATCATGCCTGTCAAAAATGTTTTCTAGGGCAACTATTCCTCTGGGAACTAGATTTTTAATTGGATTATCCTCCTCAACATATTCTTTACCCTCCTCTTTATAGATGACATTAAAATCTAAGAACTCCTTGACACTATGGATGAACCTTAGAAATTGGTCATCATCTTTGAAGACTTGCCAATGATCAATATTATCTGGGACAGATGGCCTAAAGATTATCTCCAACTTTCCTTCTCCTTTCATTAGATGTTCTGAGGGCTGGAGGGTAGAAGCTGCTACAGCTAGACTATCAGCCAAGTTGTTTTGGTCTCTAGGGATAGCAATGAGATCCATAGCATCAAAGAATTCTATGGCATTCCATATAGCATTTATGTATCTTCTTAACCTCTCACTTTTGCATGCATACTTATTTTTTACTTGGAGAATTACTAAGTCTGAGTCACCTTTTATATTCAGAATCTTGATACCCATGTCCTTAGCAATTTCCAATCCTAGCAAAAGTGCCTCATACTCGGCCACATTATTAGTTGCATCAAACTCAAGTCTGAATGAAAAATTATAGGTTTTCCCAATTGGAGATTTTAAAACAATTCCTGCCCCTTTGCCTTATCTTGAGTGGGCTTCATCAAAATTCATCTTCCAGGCTTTATTGCTTGCTTTTTCATCTTTGAATTTTTCTTGAGCTAGTTCTAGGAAGTTAGCACATATGGAAAAGTCACCCATGTCAGATACTTGGCACAAAAACTCATTGAAAGGCTCTTTAGGGTCTTCTATGTGATAGTTCCTTTCTATTTCCCTAAAAAGTCTGAAATTCTCAGTTGAGGGAGGAGGGTATGGAATAGTTGTAAATGTCAAATCCATATTTAAACAACCACCCATATGAGCTCCCCATTTCCTAGATAGAAGCATCCCACATGCATCTGGCACATCTATAACAAGGACATCCATTTTGAATGCAAAGTTAGGATGGAAGGCTAGCTTGACTGGGAGGTCTATGATTATTCCGTGTGTTTCAATTTCTCTAGAGTCCATGACACACACATTTTGATAAGGCCTTGTGATTTTAAGACCTAACCTTTGCATAATCCCTTTGGTGATGATGTTTGATGAAGCCCCTGAATCATAGATGCAGTTGTGTAGCCATTGATCATTTATTTCTAATGATACAAAGAAAGGAGGATTTTCTTCCTTAGTCCTATCTCTACTAGTTAAGACCATTGGGGGATCTTCATGTTGTTCTCTAACCTTTTCTTGATCTTTTGGAACAACTTTATTACTTGAAGGATTTATAGCTTGCAGAAGCTTCTCTTTCTGTGAGGAAATTTTCAAGAGATTTGACACTGAAACCAAGACCTTTGCATTCGATATCCAACTACCTAAATCAACATTTAGATTAGCAATTGGAGTGTGTGTAGAAGTAGTTACCTTTGGAAAGTTAGGTTGAGAGTTGCTCATTCCTTCTTTCCCCCTCCTCTGGTAGACTATCCCTCTGTGCCTTTCCATTTCTAAGATCTGCTCATATGTAGGTTTGTGACCATATAACTTAGTCACATTGTCATATTCTTCAACCACTTGATTACTTTGCTCACTTCTTTCTTGCATCTGAAGCCAATAATCCATAGATAAAGGGTGAGCTTCACCAAAGTTATTAATGTGGTTGGAGTTTCTGGGCTACCCTACAAAGTTGTTTGCTGGAGGAAGGCCCTGTTCATTTATCTAGCAAAATACTGGACATGTAGATTCTTCGTGAAAGTCTTCACAAGCTCTACAAAAAGTTGGTGCTTCTTCATTAACCACATTATTTGACTCTAGTTGATTAGGGGGCCTTTGGTCTTGAGGAGGACCGTTTCTCTGCCACCTATCATTATTTGGTCTAGGTTGAAATCTGTTGTTTTGAGACCTTTCCATAACTATCAGCCTATTTTGCATGGCACTAAGTTGAGTAGCATGGGTAGCTTCCATTCTCTTTACCATCTCAGTAACGGCCTTTAGGGGGTTGAAATTAGGGTCTTTATTTTCAGGAGCTGCAGCCGCAACCTTGTCCTTCGCCTCTGTTTGCCTAGAGGAACTACCTCCACTGAAAGCAGGAAGGTTGGACTTCCCTGAAGCCTGCATGTTTTTATCAATTTTGACTGTTATATCTTGTGTTGCCTTGAGGTTGAGGGGTTCCTTATCTCTAAGTTGGTATCTCATTTCCCCTCCAAAAGCCTCTACACAGTAGATTAAAATAGCATCATTTGGAGGCTTGATATCTATATGCATGCTACAGACAACTTCATTAAACTTATTATTAAACTCATCCATTGTCTCATTCTCTTTCTTTTTAATTGAGTTAAGGGCTTCCAACAACTAACGGTGATCTTTCTTTTTCCCCCCATTTTTCTGTGAAGGCATCTAGAAGATCTTTGAGCATTTTGAAGGTGTTGTCAGGCATATCCTCGTACCAATCTAAGGCATTTTCTTCCAAGGAGAGGACAAACAGTTTCATCTCAACATCCTCATAGTCATGGGCTGCACACCATTTGTTAGTACATCTCATAAAAGACTTAATGTGCATTTTGGCAGACACGACATTATTTCCCTGGAAACTAGGCAACTTTTCAATAGCTTTTTCTGGGAGAGCATGTGGATAATTATTTATTGCAGTGAAGTCACATTTATCATATATAGCCATTTCTGAAAAAATACTTTTATTAACGAAGAGCAGGTGAATATCATAAATGGACTCGTTCCCTAAATGACTAAGGACTCTATGGTAAGAGGCTTCGACTAACCTCCTTCGATAAACCTTTTCAGGTTCAGGAATGAAGTTAAGTAGGCCTTTTGAGTTCCTCCTTGTAGAATACTTAGTCAAATTGGAATTAAGTGGAGTCGCCAGATGGTTGAGTCTATTTTTGATAAACTACAAGCATAAAAAAACTAAGTAAAATAAAAGGAAAAACAAGTCGTGTTCCGGGAATAGAAAGATTTATCTACGGCAGCAATGCCAAAAATGTTGTCGCCTTATACACACCTAGGGTAAAGTGGAAGAAACCTTCAATCCACTTGGTGTGTCCTTGGGGGCAAGTTTTGAGTCAAGGTGTTGTCACCTGATTCTCAACTCCTCTGTCTAGGCCAACTCCTAGCGAAGCCAAAGGGGGTAGTCCCTATAAAAAATAATCTAAGGCTCTTTTAAACTAAGAAAGAAAAATAACTTATTTCTAGAAGTTTATTGCTTTAAATAAAACAAACCATTCAACATTTAACATTCATCATCATCATTTGAGATAATCAATAAACCACTTGTCCATAAGCATGCATATATCAAAGGATACAAGATCCAAAAGATTTAACAATATAAGTTAGACAATTGCATGAATGTAAAAGATTGCTCACATAAAGATATACCAGTTATACCAGTGCCTTAAAAGGAGTCGTGGGAAATTGTTGATCGAGTGTTTTATTAAGGTAAATTAAAGTTGAGTTAATGAAAAAATGTGGCCTCTTTAGAGGCTAGCTCTTTGTTTGGAAACTTGCGGAGAACTTACCGAAACCCAAGAGATCTCACCAGTAATCTCACTAAGGGTATTGGATGTCCAAAACGGGTGGAAAAACCAGGTCCAGAGAGAACCCACCTTACTTCACAGGTCACCTTTAGGCATTTTCTCGTGTATTGAGCTAACAACTTCAGAGATTTCCCTAATTAGACTACAAAAAAAAAGTTTATTGACTTGAAAGAAATAAACTTGGCAACCTTCTTTGTAAAGAGAAATTGCAAAAGATACTTGAAAATTGAAAGATCTTTGCAATACTTGAAAGAGATAAGATTTGTATCCTGCTTTGTAACTAGAAAGAGAAATTGTAAGATACTTGGAAATTGAAAGATTGCAAGACTTATTGTTGATACTAAACAAAGAACTCTAAACTAACATGCATAAAAATTGAAAGTTCCTTTTAATTAACATGCATGTGGAATGTGAGTGTTATGTGTGTAATGTGAGTGTTATGTGTGTCAGATTCACTTAACTTGTATGTGTGTTTGAGATTAAGAGATTAACATGCATCAACAGAAAGAAAGCCAAACCAGGACACACAAATCCCCCTAATGGGGATGTAGAAACTAGGCACAAAAGAGCCCACTTCTATTGCACCTATTACACTAAGAACAAAGTTCTCTTTGAGCTTAACTTTTAAAAAAAACTTGGATCCTTATAAGTTTTGGATCTTGAAGAAACTACAAGAAAATCAGGAGAAAAACTTCATTGATGAAGTAGAAAGCCCCCCCGGGTCCCTCGAAAGCCTTGATTTCGCCAAATTTGACGGAATCTCCCCTTGTTTTTGGATGGACCTGCTAAAAACCAGCAAGCAAAATTAGTTAGAAGATGATAGAAATAAGTTTAAAAGACTAATTCAAAAGTGGAAAATTTACTCAAAAATTTACGAAAATTTTCTAAGGCAAAGAGACAATCTTTTAGACCTTTTCGACACTTTGCATAAACCTAACCAGGGCTCTTCTAGCTGTTTCTATTTGCTGTCCTAAAACAGAAAGCATAGGACAACTAGCTAGCTTGATTTTAAATGCAAAACAAAGCAATTAACTAGCTTAAGATCTAGATGAAAATAGCCTAGAAATTGCAACAAAATAGCCTAGATCTAATTCTTTAATTAGAAAGAATTGCAAATGGATCTAGAAAGTGAAAGCATGCAGCCTCAGATATCCAAATTAAACTTTTAAAACTAATCTAATCAACATGCAACCAAGGAGATATATATATATATATATAGAGAGAGAGAGAGAGAGAAGAAATTTTATCAAATTTTTGGAGTTTTTGCTTGAGCATGGAACACTTGGGCTATGGGGTCCCTTTGATGTAAGGAAGAGGGAGAATGTCTTCTTCTAGAACTCCTTGGACAAACAATGGATGCAACCGAGCTCTTTTGCCTCTCCAAGAACGAGATCCTGCATGCGACACAAAATACCTGCAAATACCTGTATACTTGGTGTTTTTCTACACAGAAAACCTCGAGAGCATATTAGTTTGAACAGAAACAAAACATGCAATGAAATATTAAGCATAGATAAACAAGTGAATTAAATAGTAAACAAACTAAATAACTCACTCCAATTAGATAATAATATCCCTATGATCATCCAAGTAAACAATAGACAAATGAAAAATATCAATGTAACATCACCTCATGTAAGTCCAACATTCATCCACACATAGTACCACACACCATAGATGAGCTCCAAAGTCTTTTATTATTCCAATAGCATGAGAAAATTACAACAATGATACAACAAGCTTGCCCGACCTTGCTTATATAGCCAAGAGGGTGACAAATCCAAAGAGGGTATGCGTGAACTAAGGGGGAGATGTGCATAGTGTTAGGGAGTGGCGCACTTAGTGAATGGGAGATGTGTGGAGTGAAGTGGGTAGTGGAGTAGGGTGATGAGGGAGTGTAGGGTGAGTGAAGTGAGGATGAGTGAGGTGGAGTGGAGTGGTGAGGGAGTGAAGTGGGAGTGTGAGCATGCATGAGTGCTTTGGGATGTGCACCATCCCTTTAGGATGCACCATCTCATCAAGTGGGGTCGAGTCCCCTCTTTGGGATCTCCTCCACGCCTTTCATCTCTAGTGAAGTCATCTCCACCTTAGTTAAACTTGCCCTGATCCTCAATCAACTGAGGACATAAGAAAAACATGTTCTCCAGTTCTCCTAAAAAATAGGAGATGAATTAAATTATCCATTTTTCGTAATTTTCGAGTAAATTCCATTTTTTAATGATAATAATCACTTTTTTGTCTCAAAAGAAGGAAAATAGGGGTTTACATGATACTCTGGACTGGAAAATGACCATAAATATGGCATCTGATAATGTTTAATGCCATATTTTTACAATTTATTGACTTAGAATTAAAAATTTTCATTTTTGCGGGAATTTAATTAATTCACTAAAACATTAAAAAACCTATCAAACCTAGCTGCAATTTCCAAATGACTCAATCAAGATGACCTAGTATAAGCTCATATACATTCAGACACTAAGCATTGGTTTTCCATGCCAAGGGCTAACCACCAGCACATACTCCAGCTTTGGAGCCTAGTCTTATGAGTGAAAAAACTTAGAAATTATTTAATCGCCCACAAAGGCAGGCAGAAAAAATAATTAACAAGTGGAAAAAAACACTCTAGAGTACATGCTCGTACCTAGGTATTAGGTGGCCAATAGCCGTTTACAATATCTCATACTCAGGTCATTTATTACAATGGTGGAAATGCGGAAAAATGTGGTCTTTTGAAAGATCGGTTGAACTTTGAACTCTGTCATATGAGCACTGATTGCTCATTCTTTGGCAGCTCTTCAGGAAATCCATCTTGTGCAAATAGGTGGATAACAGGGGTCAAAACTTTGTACACAGTCTCTTTGTGTCTTGATGTTGCTCTACACATCTAGAGATTTATATCAATGCAAAGATCACCTCAATCGGAGTTCTTATAAGAAAGTTATGCCTCATGCAAGTTGATCTACATTGTTAACCACCACGGTACCAAGTGGATGCCATGCATCCCCCATTACTCACACATGTGGAGCTAGTCCCCTATGGACCTTCAAGAAGATTCTAGAAGGTACAAAGCCCTAACCCTAATCAAGAGTTGAGGCATGCAAAAACCCTAACCTTAACCGTAGATGGCTATTAGGACATGTTAAATACTAGGCTGCTAAGAAAGGATAGGCCTAGGTTCCATTCTTGTTGTATTTATTCACTGTTGTATTTAGGCAAAACAAGAGCGGGATATTGTGCACAAAACAAAGGAAGTAGATGACTCTGTAGCAGCCATACAAGCGACAATGTCCATGGCAACTCCATAGTGAGTTCAGCTTTCTTTGTATTTGCATTCATATCTTATAAGAAAAGAGCAAGGCATAGTCCTCACCTTCTAGCTCGGTTTTCCCATGGTACATCTCGTGTTCATTGTGTGGATGGTGTGGTATTTTGTTTTAGCTACTTTTATTTCAATGTCAATTTATTTCAGTATTTTGAGTGCTAAGCTAGTAATATCAATTCTTAACTTGTGTAAAAACACTACATAACAAAGCATTTCCAGAAACTTGTAAAATCTGTTGGTATAAACTTTTCCAGTAGAATATCCACATCAGTTTACAGATCATCATCACAGAAGAAAAAAGGTTTGCCTTTCTTAGTAAAGAATAAATTCCTTCCTCTTACTGAATTATTATAGTAGACTAATTTCTTGATTATTTCTTCCATCTAATGAAAATTATATATATAAAATGCATAAATATGAACATCGAATCATACTCATAGGTGATGCACATGCAGTGCATTTCCCGTGGGGGTCCTTTGAACAGAGGTAAGCTCGCGTTGATAGAGCTCTAGTTGACAGTTTCGGGTCCCTTGGTGTTACGCAAGAGTCTGAATGCTTTCTTTTTCCCATTTTCACCTGCAGTAAGACCAATTGTTTAAGACAGTCCCAATCAAGATGCATATCCATAATGTACAGATTCTAGTTCATAGCAGATTTTTCTCAACATTTCTACAGTAAGCAGTATAAAAAAATATGAATCTATTTATCAACCAGGTAGAATATGTGTTCAGAATTCAAAATTCTTATGATGTTAGTTACAAAAGTCGAGAAAGTTTCCATCACTGTAAGAAGCATTTAAACAAAATATAGATAGACTATTCAAGCTGAAGATATATCAGAGGTTAATTGGAAATTTTTTAACTCCTCTCATCTTCCTCATCATATGTTCAGAACCCTCTCTCTAGAATGACTGCATTGAAGTTCTCAGATCTCTCACAGCTAGAGCAACAGTAGGTACTGGCCACCATTACCCAGTTTTTTGTCGGGTGAGAATTTAAGAAACAATCTTGTTTGCTTTGCTTCTTTCTACATAAGAACTAAATAAGAACAGAGAGAAATAAGCACTGTTCAGCTGTTGATAGCCCACAGAAAAACCGAAGTTGGATATTTCAGTTTTAACAGGTGCTGATGCAGTGTAGGATTGAACGACATTCTGTCAAAGAGGAAACTTACTCTTCTCAAATCTCAATTTGATAACAGCTTTAAAACGAGATTTCTCCTAGAAAGAAGGGTTGTTAGAAAAAATGAAAGCTATAGATCCAGGAAAACTAAAGGAAACAAGACTTCTCCTAGAAAGAAGGGTTGTTAAAAAAAATGAAAGCTATGGACCCACGAAAACTAAAGAAAAAGCTTACACCAGAACAAACATTAGAAGTTATGAACCAAGTTGTACAGAAGCTAGGCTATTCAAAAGATATAACAGGATACATATAACTTTTCATTTTCTAAAAGTGATACAACCAACACACAGCGCTATATACCAATATAATGAACTAAGAAAACACATATTTTGAAGAGCAGCCAAAAGCTCTTCAAGACAGATATCAATGGCTTGAAAAACGAGACAAAGACAACAGATACTGAGATAGATAGACAGTATTATATTAAACGGTCTGCAAGACCAATGTGACCTATGGGACCAAGAAGCTTACATATGAAGTAAAGTCCTGAAAGATGTTACATGCAGCTTAAATAGCTAAAGTTCTACAAAAACCAATTACAACAGTAAAAGAGTGGGATGGAGCAAGAGCATGTTTCAGGATCATGGTGTAAGAAGATTTTGGAATCATCTGAAGGCTGCCTCATTTGCCTCTCCTTGCTCGGTGCCTCATTCTTCTGCCACTGATCTTTGGATCTTATCTCTTTATCACATCGACCTAGTTGCTGTAGCCCCCACTGTCTCCCCTTGGAAATCTGCATCCCAACTGTTGAACTGGAATTTTGACCTCTTCCTAAGAAGCATATATATTATATATGTATAATATAAAAATATGCACACACACAAGATATAACAAAGACGTAACAAAGTTGAAAAGAGAGAGATATTTTATTAAATCATCTACAAGGTCAACTAACCTATGAGATGGAATAGCATACAAGCCATGCCAGTCCTCCTTTAAAAGTAAGCAAACATTATAAAGATAATGAAACAAAGAGAAGGAAAAGAGACAATAATCCATGTGTGGATATCAGTAGGTGTATCATGACTCATCTAGGCCTGGTCTCCAGAGCTGTGTCACTTGATATGGTTATGCCAGCTTTCTTTAGTTTGCCTCTAATGCGTATCATCTTTTCCGCCCTCTTTGCTGAGTCCTGAATCTGAAATATTAACTTACAGCAAGTGACACATGTCAAGCTCCAAGGTGAGTATGTTAAACAATCAAGTGTCCAACACTCACTCCTAATCGATGTGTAGCTCCAATTCCACCCCACCTACATGATCACTCCTGTTATCCCCGATATCTAGGGATAACTAGGAGATCTGAGCATGGCCCTGGAGGGCCCATCCTTCTTCTTCTTCGCCAGATTTGTCCTGTTAGCAGCCGCAGCTTCCATCACCATCGGCTTGGACTTGCATCGGAGAGGACTCTTGCTCCATGAGGTAATTGGTCCAAGGTATCATGGTATGTGTCATGTTTGATCGTTATAACCTTCTTATATATGCATTAGGTTCCTTTCATTTCTGATGACTGCTTGGATCTTATACTAATCCACTTGACCATTGTTGGGGTGATTGATGGGGTGACTTAGCAAGCTTGTATTCATGGGTTTTGGTTAGCCACCAAGGGGGATTTGCAGAGCCATCGTTCCGCTCCCACCATTCTATCATTTTTCATCCTATCTCCCGCACATCTATCCCATTACCCTAGTCCGGCCATTAGGATGACCTTTTGAGGATTACACTTTGTCTTGTGGGAAGAAGAGGCTAAAGGCCCAGGGGGTAAAAGCAGCTGGTAAGAGATAAAAGCCATAAGAAATGAAACCTAGAGATGCTTCGCCCAGGGGATCCCCGAGAAGGCAATAAAACAACTAGGGTAGTCCACGACAAACCCTTGAAATAGTCCTAGGTCATTTAACCAACTTTAAAACAAATGATATCAAGGGAAGGTAGTCCACTACAAACATTCCTAGGGTTTACAGGATAAGGTCTATTCAAGAAAATACAAGGAAAATACAAGGAGTCCACTTTGATTAGAAGATTCACACTTAATACATTCATAAATAAATCAACAAAGACTTAGAAAGATCACTTACTAGGTAAATCAATGCTCATCCATGAAATCATCCATCAAAACTTGAAAAAGCATCCAAAGATCATCTCTCCAAGAAGTCACATGAGTTAGTCATCCATAGACTAAAGAGAATTAAAGAAGAGACAACTAGTAGTAATCCTCCACAAGTAGAAATGATGAATAAATGAGGGATCACTTCCTCTATTTATATGAGGAAACCAAGCGTTTGCCTTCATTTAGCTAATATCCACTAAAAACCAATAAAAACATAATAGATCCATGATACAAGGGGATAGGTCTAGTCTTACCCCCCAAAAATGCCTCTAACACAAAGATACAATGCAAAATCATGAAAACGTCCTCTGAAATGCCACACGTGTGAGTGTAGAAGTCTCATGAAGGGTGACGTCATCTCCAAATGGGGTACAAAGGCTCCAAAACTCATGCCTCTCCCCAAAAGGTGCAAAGTATCGTCAAAAGTCATGCCTCCTCATCCAGAAGGTCACCTCATCAAAAAGGTGCCAACTCATCATCCAAGGTGCTAGGTTAGCTCAAGCAAGTGTCACATCATCCTCAAGTGCAACATCCCATCACATGTGCAATGTCCAAGGTCAAAATCATGACGTCATCAAGGGAAACGGCTCCATGACCTCTCAAAAGAGGTGTACTATCATCACAAAGACCATGTCATCAACCAAACCTCAACATCCTCAAGGGGGTGCAACGTGATGGAGGGGCTCCTTACTCTCTCCAAGTAACACGTCAAGGTCACAATACAATGTCCTAGCTCCCAGGTGCAATGTCCAAGGTCCAAGGTGTATCGAAGGGTGTCAAGAGGCATGCCAAGTCATCAAAAGGTCCAACGCTCATCATCAAGGCTCCAACAACCTCCATACAGTGTGGGAGAAGCATCAAGAACATCCTCCAAAGGACCATGTCCAAGTGTGCATTATCATCAAGCAAGGGCTTAGAGAATCAAGTGAGACCAACCATCATGGATACAATATTCATTAGAATCATAAAAAGTGAGTTACATTTTAATGTAAAAGCCACGTAAGTAATTCACATTAGGTATCTTCTTCAAACTTCACACTAACTTATGAATTTATGCAATTTGCCAAGTTTAAGTATGGGAGGACCATCATAGCACCCTATTAGGTGTGTCAGTACCCAAGTAGAGGACTATTTCCCGAAAAACCCATCAAAGTGTAAGTGTGAGTGAATGGTATGAACCAGGGTTTACTTCATGGTTATGGTGTCATTGACATGCAAGGCCACGTGTGAAGTTCATCTCTATGACAACCTTTATAGAGAGAGCGCTTAATGCATTGAGTTGCCCTTTTCTCAACATTGTTTCTTTCCACCACTTATCTTTCCTTTTAATATTCACTTGTTTTCTTTTCAAGCCCCTTTTCAAGTTTATGCATTTATTGTATCGAGATAATTCAATTAAGTCTTTTTTTTAGATATGCATTCAGTGCATTAGGACTTGGGGTGATGGCCTCATAGCGAGGGGGTAGAGCTCAAGATTACTTGGATTTTGATTTATCAGTTATATCCCTTTATTGTTCTTTTGCATTTTGAATTCATAACATGCTCTTTCTATTATTTTTTACAGCTGCATCAACCTCGGGCATTCAAGCCCCTTATTCTCATAGGAGAATGAAGTACAAACCTTTTTGGGATACATGTAACTACTAACAGCCATTCCCAAAAGATAGGACAACGAAAGGAAAATAGACGGAAAGTGTTAAGTATGGAAGGGTACCAGAATGTTACCCCTATCAAAACTTCCTAGTAGTACCCATTTTTCCAAAGAGTGACAACACTTGACTAGAGTACATATGATGGCCACCAAGGTGAAACCACGCAAAGAGCGTAACTTCCAAGCATCATGATTCAATATCTGACTTCAACCCATGAAATGGAACACTTCGTATGAAACAATGGCTATACCCCATGTGTGTCAGACTACCATCAGCAGATGAGTATGTTGATCAAGTGAGTGAGCTGAGCAATGATGATGAAGAGGCATCTAAGGAGCTGTAGTTTGTAGAGAATGTTGGTCATCATCTCTGGGACCACTGTCTACAATGTGGATCATGAAGAATGATCTCCTCTAGCTACCCCTAGGTGAGAAGGGGTAACAAGGCTAAACCAAAATATCTTGTCATTTCAAATTCTGATTGAATTTGTTGACAATTCTTCATGCTATTAAAATTTTGTAGACAATACTAAGTAGTATTATAATTTTTCTTTTCCTAAGTTAATTAGTTTATCTCCATCAACTGATGCAGGGGCTCTAATAAGGATGGTGCATAGCTACTGGAATTTACTTGAATATTTACTCTGTAGTTATGGGTTAATGTTGATGAATCTCATAACCCATCATCAAAGAATCACCAATATATGCCTTGCATTCTACTTTTTATTCTTCATCACGATATCATCTCAGTGGGCTAATCCACACAGGCTGGGACGATCATACTTAGCAGTGTAATACATTACTTACATACTCTTTCACATTAATCTTAAGATAAATATCATGGAATGCAGCAAAAACATTACAGCGAAGTCATCCTAAAGTAGTTGCTGTCAGGAAAAGGCCTTGAAGGAATACTATCATAAAGCTAACGGTATCGAAAGAACACATACATTCTACTCTATTGTAAGTAAAATTCTTTGACTCGTACTCAAGGCCTTTGATCCAATGTACCTATTCAACGTATATAGTACCCCCCAATGATCCAATGTACATATTCAACGTAACGTATATATTGCCCAAAATAACAAAATCAGCGAGAAACCTCTTATCGTATCCACATTTTCCATGTGTATGTAATACCCTAAAGACGAAATCAGTTGAGCATGCAATGAAAGGTAAAAGGCATATGATCATCCATTAAAACCATTGGGTAAGTGGTAGAAAAAAATGCAGAGGATTATCTACTAAGTCACCCTACTGCGAAAATTAGAGGATTATCTGCCCGTTCATCTTCTATTGCTAAAAACCTTTGGTCCCGTGCACATATTTAATGTATAATTACCAAACAAAATTCAGTATCACATGGGAAAACCAAAACAACTATAAAGAATATCAACAGGCAGTAGATAACTCAGAAGATAAAGCTAAACATATCCACCGTTCCTGAATCCAAAACTGGCATGAATGTATGTATGAAGCGAACAAGGAGTGACCAGAGATGGAGGTGGGTGTAGGCAAAAATTGCATGAAATGACAAAACAACACATGCCCAATTCAAGAAAATGCATATCCAAATAAAAAAATGCCTTCACTAGCTTAACTTCAAACAAACCCATTACTTACTCAACATCCAATAAGTAGCTGCTGGTACCAAAATGTCCCTGAAAAGATTAACACGAACAGGGCAGAGCAGAGATGAGCTGAGCTCCCACTCACTTACGACTACTGTTTTATTTTCATCCTCAAATAACAAATAGCATGCCAACCTTGCCCCCAAACTCCAAACTGGGTTTTCTTGTTCTCATTTATGCATGAGAATGTAAATGAAGACGTAAGAATTATGAGGTTATGAGAATGATGGTTTTCGTGTCTTTTCAGTGATTTTATTTGCCGAATAAATACGTGTGAGCAGGGAAGTGGCCGGATGAAATAAAGGCTGCTCCTATTTTATGCTGCATTTAATTACATTATGAAAAGCATGGAGATTGTGCTATATGTTCGCGTTTGTTTCAATACAGTTTGCGTATTAACCACATTTCTATATATGGCCACCAACTCGTTCTCAGAAATATTTGTCAGCTGTCGTTACTGAACGTACGCCATACCGTTTTTATGTTTATGTTTTCAGTCATTTGATGTACCGTCCACCATTTTCGTGGAATGGATGATTTGACTGGGTATACCTAATTGTAGAATCAAGTGGAGAAAAGGTTTTTACCATTAAAAGCCACTTGTGACCTCTCGTCCTTCAGAACACCAACACCATTCATCTATGCCCAAATGTGCAATAAGATGGACCTATTATCCTAAGAAAAAATGCAATCAAAAAAGTGTCATATTTGTTTTGGGTTACTCTAGTTTGTAGCTTATTGGCCAAATCCACCCACTTTATAACTCTGACCATTTCTTAGAGTTGTTATTCCCAACACTTTGAAATTGGATGCTTTCTTTAAAGTTATTTGTTATTGTTGAAATCTCTTAATTTTAATGGATAATGCGCGTTGACAAGGTTGATTTGTAGCTTATGTATACATGTCATGCAAGATTCCACGTATGAATCACTTAGAATAAGTAAACTAAGTTGTTTTTTAATCATTTAATTAATTATTTTTAAAAGATAAATGTTCTAAATTCATTTTTATACTTAATTCCTTATAGTATCATGTTCACTAAAATAATATAATATTGTTATTTATGTTTTTCAATTTTTTTTAACAGGAAATGAGTTGAGTTGTAGTTGTTGTATTGATTTTTGGAGAAGATTTGGGTTTATATTTGAATATCACATATAAAAGTTTCTTGGAGTTGGAATTGCAAATCCTAATCTAATTTATAACATTGAACATGTCATTCCTTCAACTCACTCATTATAGTATTAATGTGGAACATAATCCTAACATAGGGATATGGATTTGTATTAAGGTATCTTGTAACATTACATAGATAGTAATTACTATGTAATTACTAGTCAAAGATGACTCATAAAGCATGGCACTCCAAACTAAGGGAGCATGTGTTATCAAATCAACTTGGGAACTTGCACCCCAAAGCCAATGTTCAAATTGACAAAACTTTTAATACAAGAAATGTCTTATAAACCATCTTCATCTCACCATTATTATATAGAGAAAATATATATCTTTTGATCCATGACAATGCTTGAAGAATTTTTATTTTTTTAATAGTAATGGGGAGATTTATATTAATAAAAAAAAGACCGCAACAAAGTTGTAGAGTTGCAGAGAGAGTACAATCAAAAGTGTTTCAAAGAGGTCCAACAGTAGCAATATTCTTAGCCTACCCTAATAATGTCTAGAGGCAAAATTACCTAGTATTTCTGAGAGGTATATATTCTACAAAATATAATAGAAAGCATGTCCACTCACCGCTTCTTTCTATGTTGCATTTCCATATTCTAGAGTTGGTTACTCAATTTTCATACATCATCAAGTTTGTTATTGCACAAATTGTAGGTTGGGCAAAGCCCGACCCAATCCACAAGAACGCTCCCCTCACTTTAGTGAAGGAGAAATCCTACACAAGGGGGGAATCCCAGGTGACCCTAGGAAGAAATGAGATGAAAAGTGGAGTAATGGAAGATGGTGCCCCTATAGATCAAGACACGAAGTGGAAGATGACTTGGAAACAAGTCTTGGTGATGGTCAATGGTTGCATATATATATATATATATATATATATATATATATATAAAGGAATCAATCAATTACTGCATAAATAACCATCAAAATTATCAAATAAGTATTGGACAATGAAGCATTAAACCAATAGATAACTTCTCAATGTTCAAGCACAAATTTTGACAGTGAAAGAGGGTTGTCAGATAGCGTTTTTAGAGAATAATTGTAACAACCAAGTGGTTGTAGAAAATATTGTCTACAATAGTAAGTTTCAACCACAAAAATTAGCAAGTAATTCGACAAAAAGTTAACCAGTACGCAGTAGAATGATAGTAGTGGCTTACAAGCAAATTTCCACGATTGAAATGCAAGTTAAAGTAAGAAATAAAGTATGTTTTGTTGCAGCCCTAATGGCTTTAGTTTTTGATTGATTACAAATCAAGAACTACTAAACCAATCAAGACGCCCTAGTGGATTTAGCAAGCTTAAGACACCAAGAAAAGATTCCAACTTGGACAAGATCAATATCCCTCAAAATCATGTTTACCAATGTAAGTAATTTATTTCTCCAATGCAATAAATTATTAGTGCCTTGTAAAATGGGTTATGGAGTCTTCTTGAATTAGGTTAGGTCTACTGCCTCTTAAGGGGTGTAAGCCCTTTTACTCCCTTGAGCAAGTAACCTCGACAAGGTAGATCTAGGAGGGTGTAAACCCTTTTACTCCTCCTAGCAACCTTTGCAATAGCTTTTTCAACAAACAATAATGATAAAACTTGGTGGAGGGTGTATGCCCTTATATTCCTCCAAGGATCTAGCCAATAATAACAATGGAACAAGAAAGGAGAAATAACAAAATGCAATTTTTTCTTACCAATTCCAATAGCATGCAAGACAAAACCCTAGTTACCAAGAACTTTCATCGCCATAGAAATAGAAACGAACTCCAAGAGCTAGTGCACCACTTCATTCCACAATACAATGACAAAACATAGCATAAGAGAGAGAGATTGCCAAAGAGGGGCGCAAATTTCATCCAAGTAGCTCTTCTCAAGTGAGAGAGTTATATTCAAATGAAATGAAAATGATCCTTATTTATACAAAACTCATAAGAAGTGTTTGTCCACATAAATTTAGGGTAACCCACAAAGCAAGGAGGCCAACACCATTTACTTTACCCCTTTACAAAATAATTTTAATTTGCACAAGAAGAAAACCGTAAAAGTGTGACGTCAACCCCTTCTAGGGTGACATCTTGGTCACTTTTGAAAATCATTGAGCTTGAGGATGAAATCATTGGGCCTCCAAAGGCCTTCCCTTCATGCATTGGGGTCTTCTCTCTAAGGTACAAGGGATCTCCCTCACCAAAATTCCAAGTATCCATCAAACACCACCATCACCACTAAAACTCTATCCCTAGGGTGACGTCAAGCCCTTAAAGATGACGTTTTAGCCTCCAAAGGAAAATCATTGGGATTACAAAGGATAGGTGAGGTCCTCCAAGGTCTCTTCCTTTGCCTCCAAAAGCAACGTTCATCTCCAGTACTTCCCTAAGGTCTAGGCCATGGAATCTAACCGGTGGGCTTCTTGCCCCAATAAAAGCCCAAGCTGGGCTTGTTCCTCCAAAATCTCCATCAACAAGGTCCTACAAAGACAGACAAGTACGCCCTCCAAGGATCTCAAGTCAAAGCATCATGGAAAGTAAAATCACATTTAATATAAGATTCATCTAAGCATGTACGTTAAAAACTACCTCATCAAATTAAACAAGTGCTCAAAGAACCCATGCAATTTTCCAAGTTCAGGTATGGGAGGGTTGACAAGGTGACCTATTGGGTGAACCAGACCTTAATTCAAGGAGTGTTTCCTAAGTGGAAACCTCTCCAAGTCATGTGGAGAAGATGAAGTTGATGGGGGTAAAGAATTTTGGGCATGGGGTTTATGACATACAAGGGTTTGTATTGTCTCATTTATGGGTTCCTTTGTAGAGGGTGTGTTTCACCTTCATTTTCAATGCATCCTTTTTCCAAACGCATTTATTTCCATTAAATTTTTAAGATGTTTCCAGGTTGAAGCCAAGGTGGGACTTATACCTAAGTATGAAAAACATTTCCCACCTTGAATCTACCCTGGTCACACTATGCTTCCCCAAGTTGAAGACAATGTGTGGGACTTCTACCTAAGCGTGAAAAACATTTCCCACACATGCTCTACCTTGGTTGTCATTTTTATATTGTTAATTTTTACGAGTCCCATCAATTTCTTATGAGAGACATTTCATTGTCCTTGGGATCCCTAGGCAAGCATCGAGAAGTTTTATGATTGGATTTTATCTTTTTCTGACTACAAACCTCTGGACCTTCAACCCCTTCTTCCCATGAAATGAAGTATAATCCCTTTTTGGGTCAATACACCCAAAAATCCAAAAAATAAGGAGATGAAAAAGGGGTGAAGTGTGAAAAATGGTAAGTATGATCGAGAATGACACAATGACTCATTGAGGAGACCTCCCAGTATAAAACCAATCCCTAAGGGTGACCACTTACTAGGACGCAATGTCAACCACCAAGGTGAAACAGGGCAAAGAGCATAATTTACAAGCAGACATTCTATAATCAAAAGCAACTCTAAACGCAACATACTCAAATGCCTCAAATATTAAAGTGACACTTACCATAATACATGATTTGTACCTCATGGAGCAAGACCCATCATCTTCCGGAAGCAAGTTTATGTGGTCGATGCCATCATTAGGAATCCAAGGTGTGTGGTAGTGAAGCGGGTATCTATATGTGCATGTGGACCCTTTCATTCATCTGTCTCTTGGTACTCCATGTCTACAACCTAAGGTCCTTGAGACACCATCTCCTTAGTTATCCCTAGAAATTGGGGATAAAAAAGTTGATGCATTGTTTCTTCCTCATTCAACTTGCTACAATTTGAGTTCGTGGATTGGACCTAGTTTGATGGCCCTGAATGATCTCCCTTGCTCATGTTAATCACTATTGTCTAGAGCATATTACAATTTGGTTCCACGACTATCATTTGATGCTTTTGTAGTACATGTGTGCCCATAATCGTTGCAACCTGAGTGACTACTTGTTGCTCATTCTCATGAATCTTTGTGGTTGTTATGAATATTGATGTCATGTTGGGCCGAATAACTTCTTCATGATTCCTCAAAACCCTCCTAATCTCCTTTAATTCCTAATAATCCATTGTGAGAGAGTAACAAAGAGAGAACTAGCTCACATGTAAAAACACCACAAAATGTGCCACACCCAAGCCCAATAGACAATGAAATTACAAAGAAAGAAAACAAGATTCAAAATCACCAAACCAAAGGCATTTGGAAGCATTCATTGAATACCCATTGAGAAAACTCCCTCCTGAAATAAAAGTACGTAAAACCACTATGAAGCATAATGAAACAAATGCCCCTTGATACCAATTAACCAAATACAAGTTTGTACCTTTCTAGAACCAAGAACTAATAAAAAATACGCCACTTTGATGTGCTAAAGCAATAAAAGATGGAAATTGAACTGGAATTATACTAGCGGAACTCCCAATGAAGATCCAAAATCAACTATTGAGAGCTCCCTTGCCCCGGTTACCGGTGGACAAGGCTGACCATAATTATAAAGCAATAAACCAAGAAGGGATACCCATAATAGAAAGACATACCCTGCCAGGGAGCTTGTTAACTAGAGCTTCTTCCTCTACATTGACAATGACTTAATCCCACCGCAATCAGGGAATACATCACTCCCAAATTCATATTCATGGAAATGCATAACTATGAGCATGTGACATGGATACCCCCATATCTTCTCATATTTTCCTCTACGATACAGTCTGGTGACTTCACATTGATCCATGTGACTCCTTACATATTTATACATGGATTAAACCTCAGGTTGATGTGTTATGGAATAGGTAGATTGATTTGATTTCCATTGATGCTTATAACCTCCTCTTTTAAGAGGGTGGATTTATTAGAAAATTTTCCTGCCACTTGATTGTTCTCTCAAAGTACCTCAAAGAAACTAATACTAGTAAATTTAAGCACATATTTTTTTTGTCTAATCTAGCACTGAATTCAAAGTATGATTAGCGACAACTTTCTTAGTAACCATTTTTCCTGTGATGAGCTTTGAATCCCCTACTATAAGGTATCCCATGATACCCACCAAGTGCATGGACTCTTTGAGCAGACTTGGGGATGAGTCGGGCAAGAGAACACAAAGGGCATGTGATTGGTTGGGCAAACAAAGATGTGTGGGTGTAAGAAGAGGCACCTTGGGCACACGATGGTGACGTGTGGTACCAAGGGGCACACACCTTACTTTCCTTAGAACGATTGATGGAGATTTGAGTTGCATTTGGGCAAGGGTAGGGAACCTTGGGAGCATGCCCAAGGAGTGGACCCATATGCCCTCGAAAACATGGGTGCACTGAAGAGATTGGATGACCCCATTGACACACCCATGAGGAGTCGCAACGATCAACACAAGGGAATGCACAAGGAAAGGGGTGTTTGCCCAAGAGAGGGATGCATCAATCTAAGAGACACGAAGATTGATGGGTGCATAGGATCGTTTGAGCACACTAGGTCCACAGAGGGGCGCGATGAGTCATTTGAGTGTGATGGTTCATGAAGGGGTGCAACACATCCAAAGGACATGATGTTTCACATAAGTGACCCTTGGTGGCCCTATAATAGCATAAGGTCACACAACCAAGGAAGGAATATTTGGAAAGGGATTTGGAGAGAACAAGTATGAGGCAAAGTTATCGAGAAAGGTAGAACTGAGGTAGAGCTGCCAAGATCTAAGACAAGTAGCCAAGGGTGGGATGCGCTAGGAGATTTTGGAGAAGTCTGGAAACGCAGGTATGTTGGGGGCATGTGTGAGGAAGAACCAGAAACTTTGTTAATTTGGTGAAGTCTATGGCAGCGAAGGGACAATGAGTATGTTGTTGATTGTACGTCTTAGGTGCATCACATAAGGTTGTGACAGAGAGTCTTGATGAGGTGAGGCTAGTCGTGTGACTCTTCCCAAGTGGTAAACCGAGCCGGTAGTGCTCATATTGTAATTGTTTCACAATAACAAAGACTTAATCGGGGGTTAGTCATGATTTGTGTCGCCCGCACTATTTCTTTGTATGTCTCTTATTTTTTTCGTAACTGTTCTCTTGGTTTCTCATGTTCTTGGATGGATGCTTAAATGAATCAGTGTTAAACTATTGGCAAGATTGTCTAAGTATACAAGAGTTGCGTTAGAGTAGGAGTGTGACTCACCCGTAGCCTAGAACAGAGTATGGGTATGCTCTAGGTGAAGAGGCGTAGTCCAGATGAAGTATTCTTGGTGTTTCCAAGCAACTGAGTAAGAACTATCATGATGTCACACACCCTTAGGAGATGAACGATCGTAAGATCCGAACATGGATCTTGTGGGGTCGTGACACCTACAATGATCAGTGATTGAATATTAGCTTCAATAGCTAACCTTAGCCCTTGCATTAATGCATAAGCTTCTACTATATTATTAGAAGCAATATTGAAGCCCCAAACAAACATTAGTTATGTTGTTCCTCCAGGGGTTATAATACCCCTCCCCCCCCCCTT
>CBVK0100043631.1:0-32907 GCA_900067695.1 Picea abies | reverse complement strand
ATTCCTGCTGAACCGCTCTTCCGATCTCACGCCATGCAGAGTCCTGAAGAAATTGGGAGAAAACGCATACGAGATTGAATTGCTGGATGAGATCGGAATATCTCTGACATTCAATGTTTCAGACTTATATCCCTATAAGTATAAGGAAGCAGGATATGGAAGTGATGAACAACTAGAGATTCAGTGGCAGAAGCAGATGCCGATTGCAGATAGGCCACAGATGGAGTGTATACTTGACAAAAGAGTTAGCAAAAGAACCAAATGGAAGAAATACTTTGAGTATCTGGTGAAATGGGAAAACCATCCAGTAGAAGATGACATTTGGGAGACAGAAGCAGTCATTCACAAGCATGGACAGATCGTGCAGGATCTCATGGGCAGGAGATCATGAAATCTTTCTAGCCGACGAGTATGATGTAGGAGCATCGCCAACTCAACAAGCAAGCCAACACATCAAGCGAAAATTTAGCTAGGAAAATAAACCCAAAATTTTGAAAGTGCTTTGGGATTGTAGAGCAAGTCTTAAATGAATCCTTTATGAAAGAGCACCTTTTGTATTGTATCATACCTCGAGCCATACACTCTTGTATGAAGTAGATAAGAAGGCATTTAATCTAGTTAATGCAGGTAGATAGATTTGTATTTCTAGATAAGCAGTTTTAGAGTCCGAGAGGGGAAATAGATATAGACACCCTCATTGTATCATTGTAACATTAGCAGCATTCAGGAGAAGAGAAGAGAAAGTAGAGAACTATGTAGAGAACATCCGTGTACAGATATTGAATTAATAGAAGAAAGCTTTGCTTCAAATCCATGGTTATGTGTCTATTCTCTGTGTATTGTGCTTGTGCTCATGAATGTTTGTTTTTTGGTTATGCATTTTCTTTATATATGTTGTGCTTGTGATTTCATGTTTCAATTGAAGTCTAAAAGGGAGAGAGAATGAGTTTCAATTGTTTCTCTATCTGAGCCAGGAGGTTCCTACAAAGAGTGCAGTCAAATTCATCCACAAGGAGTGCGTTGATGAAGGCTCAATAGTTAACTTTTGTTCTCATTCTCCCAAAATTTGATTTGGGTTGTGGAAGCCATGCAAGGAGTGCACAGGTGGAAGAAGAAGTCTCAGTTGTTAATTTGAGTAGAGGAGGTTGAAGACTGTTGTTGCATAAGGTGCACAGAGTCGAGAGGATTCAACTCTTGAGAAGTAGTTGAACGTCGAGTGCGAGGAGTGCGCACGAATCCATTTGAATGAATCAGAGTGGAAAAGATCAAGAGGTTCAACACATTTGTAATATCGTTGAAAGGGAGCATAGAGGTTTGAACGAAGAAAGATCAAGCAGGGTTTGCAGGCACAGGTTAGAAGGGTAAATATGGAGAAGAAATTCTTAGCCATTTCAGAGAAAATCTCAAGGAGGAGAAATCAATGGTCAGGACTCGTCGAGGGAAACAGTGAAATCTCAACAACCATCAGATCTAGGAATGTTGCACACGGGTTAAGATTTAGCGTGCAGAGGAGGAGTCCGGGAGTCATCGAGATTTTACTCATCGAAAAATTGGGGTTTCTGTGGTTGAGAAACTCTTGTGGAATGAAATCGCGATCCACGATTTCCCGAGAGGATCAGAACCGTTGATTTCAGCGGGGACACATGGCGCAAGATACCAAGGAGTCGGGGTTCGGCATTTCAGGGTTTCCACATATAATGGAATTGTTGCATTATAAATCGCGATCCTGTGATACCCGATAGCATGAAGAGGAGGGGTGACATGGAGGAGAGTGCCCACATGTGCATCGGGGTTCAGTATTTCAGAGTTCTCGGTGATGAGAGACTCACAACTGGGTAAGTCGCGATATCCCGAAACGTGATAACCATGTAGTTAATGTGTTGAGTGGAGGACATGTGTTAATAGATCAGATTTCGGGTATTTGTAACTCCCGTGAACTTTGACCATGGAAATCGCGATACTCCGATACGCGATTTCCCGACAGGGTCAAGGCATGTAGTGGAAGACAGGTGTCGGAAGTTCAAGCCTTTCCGTGAGTAGAGAACACGTGGCATTGCAGATCGAGGATCAGAGAATTATGGAAGCAGATTCTCATGACACCGTAAGTGTCGATTTCCCGACAGCTGAAAGACCCGATACAGTGGGACACATTCAACATTGACTAGAATATTGGAAGTCGGGGAAGCACAAGAATGGAGTGATCTGCGACCTCGGAAGTTCTAATTTCCCGATAAGGCAAAGGGAGGTCGTCGAAGAAGCATCCTGTGGGTGTAGAAAAGTCCCGATAAGGGATTTGAGGAGCAATTTAGCTCTTCGGGCCTAGGGAAAAGAAGGTCCTGGTGGAAGTAGACATGCCGGGTGGCTGTGTTGCATCACACACCCACTTTCTTTCATCATCACTTCATCATGTAAACCATAAACCCTAATTTTCTTTCAGAGTACTCAATTTGGTTGACGCAAGTTTAAGGATTTCGTCGATCTCTATTCATTTTTCTTTCAAGTTCTACATTAATTTATTAACAATGTATCTATTTCATAGATATGATTAAAAGTCCCTCTATTTCGTTGATTTCTTAATCAACACCATCAAGATACTAGAGATGGGCAACAATGACATGTGAATGGGGCCAACGTTGAAATGTTTTCAAACTATATCTGTATGCATTGAAATTTGACCTGGATAGACTATTCACATCCCTTAATGATATGGGAGGGTTTCTAGACTCAAATTTTACTGACACACCCACTTCCTTCCATCATCAATGCATCATCTAAACCATAAACCCAACTATTTTTCATATGTTATAGTAGATATGTTAATGATTCCAAGTTTCATATTTTTATTTGAATGAAGCTCCAGCTAGCTTGCAAAGTATCAAATTGAGATTTCAATTTGATAAAATAAATATGAAATGAATCCAAGCTGCATCATTTGATATCATCGAAAGAGAGACGAAAATAAATAATCTTGTGACGAATTTACTATACTATCGACGAAAAAGGTTCCTCGATAATTTTATGTCATTAGTATGTAATTTTGTACAAAAATAATGGATCTTGGGCACTACACCATGGTCAAGGAACAAGAAACGACGAACGAAAATTGCACGAGGACTAGACACGTCCAACAGAAGGGACCTGCGAATGGGGCCAACATTGAAATTTTTTCAAACAATTTTTGTATCCACTGAAACTTTTCATGGATAGACTATTGGCATGAAGTAACAATATGGGAAGGTTTATGGACTCAAATTCGAATGGCACACCCACTTTATTCCATCATCACTTCATCATGTAAACCATAAACCCTAATTTTCTTTCAGAGTACCCAATTTGGTTGATGCAAGTTTTAGGATTTCATCGGTCTCTATTCATTTTTATTTCAAGTTCTACATTAATTTATATACAATGTAACTACATCATAGCTATGATGAAAAATCACTCTTGTTTGTTGATTTCTTAATCAACACCATCAAGATACTAAAGGCGAGCAACAATGACATGTGAATTGGGCCAACGTTGAAATGTTTCCAAACTGTATCTGTATGCATTGAAATTTGACCTGGATAGACTATTCACATGCCTTACCAATATGGTAGGGTTTCTGGACTCAAATTTGACTGACACACCCACTTTCTTCCATCATCAATGCATCATGTAAACCATAAACCCGACTATTTTTCATATGTTCTAGTAGACATGTTAATGATTCCAAGTTTCATATTTGTATTTGACTGAAGGTCCAACTATCCTGCAAAGTATCAATTTGATATTTGAATTTGATAAACCAAATATGAAATGAATCCAAGCTGCATCATTTGATATTGTCTCAAGAGAGATGAATGTAAATAATCTTGCGACGAATTTGCTATACTATCGATGAAAAAAGGTCATCGATAATTTTATGTCATTAGTATGTAATTTTGGACAAAAATAATGCATCTTGGGGACTACAACATGGTCAAGTAACTAGGAACGAGGAACAAAAATTGCACGAGGAATAGACACGTTCGATGGTAGGGACCTACGTATGGGGCTGACGTTGAATGTTTTTTAAACATTTTTTGTATGCACTACAAATTTTCATGGATAGACTATTGGCATACCTTAACGATATGGGAGGGTTTCTGGACTCAAATTTGAGTGACACACCAACTTTCTTCCATCATCACTTCATCATGTCAACCATAAACCTTAAATTTTTTTTAGAGCACCCAATTTGGTTGACGCAAGTTTTAGGCTTTTTTCGGTCTCTATTCATTTTTCTTTCAGGTTCTACATTAATTTATATACAATGTATCTATGTCATAGCCCTAATGAAAAATCCCTCTATTTTGTTGATTTCTTAATCAACACCATCAAGATACTAGAGGTGATAAACAATGACATGTGAATGGGGCCAATGTCGAAATGTTTTCAAACTGTATTTGTGTGCATTGAAATTTGATCCGGATAGACTATTCGCATTCCTTACCGATATGGGAGGGTTTCTGGACTCAAATTTCACTGACACACCCACTTTCTTCCATCATCAATTCATCCTGTAAACCATAACCCAACTATTTTTCATATGTTCTAGTAGATATGTTAATGATTCCAAGTTTCATATTTGTATTTGACTGACGGTCTATCTAGCTTGAAAAGTATAAAATTTAGATTTCAAGTTGATAAAACAAATATTAAATGAATCCTAGTTGTATCATTTGATATTGGCGCAAGAGAGATGAATGTAAATAATCTTACAATGAATTTGCTATACTATCGATGAAAAACGTTCATCGCTAATTTTATTCCATTAGTATGTAATTTTGTAAAAAATTAATCTATCTTGGGGACTAAACCATGGTCAGGTAATGAGGAACAAAAATTGCATGAGGACTAGACACGTCCAACGACAGGGACCTTCAAATGGAGCCAACGTTGAAATTTTTTCAAACAGTTTTTGTATGCACTTAAAATTTTCATGGATATACTATTGGCATGACTTAACAATATGGGAGGGTTTATGGACTCAAATTTGAGTGAAACAACCACTTTCTTCCATCATCACTTCATCATGTAAACCATAAACCCTAATTTTCTTTCAGAGTACCCAATTTGGTTGACACGCGTTTTAGGCTTTTGTCAGTCTCTATTCATTTTTATTTCAAGTTATACATTAATGTATATACAACATATCTGCATCATATATGTGATGAAAAATCCCTCTATTTCGTTGATTTCTTAATCAACACCATCAAGATACTAGAGGCGAGCAACAATGACATGTGAATGGGGCCAACATTGAAATGCTTTCAAACTGTATCTGTATGCATTGAAATTTGACTTGGATAGATTATTCACATGCCTTACTGATATAGGAGGGTTTATGGACTCAAATTTGACTGACACACCCACTTGCTTCCATCATCAATGCATCATGTAAACCATCAACCCAATTATTTTTCATATGTTCTAGTAGATATGTTAATGATTCCAAGTTTCATATTTGTATTTGACTGAAGGTCCAACTAGCTTTAAAAGTATCAAATTGATATTTCAAGTTGATAAAACAAATATGAAATGAATCCAAGATGCATCATTTGATATCTCCACAAGAGAGACGAATGTAAATAATCTTGCGATGAATTTGCTATACTATCGACTACAAAAGTTCATCGATAATTTTATGCTATTAGTATGTAATTTTGTACAATAGTAATGGATCTTGGGGACTACACCATGGTTAAGTAATGAGTAATGAGGAATGAAAATTTCATAAGGACTAGATACATCCGACAACAGGGACATGCGAATGGGGCCAACACTGAATTTTTTTCAAACAGTTTTTGTATGCACTGAAATTTTTCATGGATAGACTATTAGCATGCCTTAATGATACATGATGGTTTTTGTACTAAAATTTGAGTGACACACCCACTTTATTCCATCATCACTTCATCATGTAAACCATAAACCCTAATTTTCTTTCAGATTACCGAATTTGTTTGATGCAAGTTTTAGGCTTTCGTCGGTCTCTATTCATTTTTCTTTCGGGTTCTACATTTATGTATATACAATGTATCTGTGTCATATTTTTGATGAAAAATATCTGTATTTCATTGATTTCTTAATCAACACCATCAAGATACTAGAGGTGAGAAACAGTGACATGTGAATGGGGCCAACATCGAAAGGTTTTCAAACTGTATCTGTATGCATTGAAATTTGACATGCATAGACTATTTGCATGCCTTACCGATATGGGAGTGTTTCTAGACTCAAATTTTACTGACACACCCACTTTCTTCCATCATCAATGCATCATGTAAACCATAAACCCAACTATTGTTCATATGTTCTAGTAGATATGTTAATGATTCCAATTTTCATATTTGTATTTGATTGAAGGTCCAGCTAGCTTGCAAAGTATCAAATTGAGATTTCAGGTTGATAAACAAAATATATGAATTCAAGATGCATCATTTGAAATCTCCGCAAGAGAAACAAATGTAAATAATCTTGCAACGAATTTGTTATACTATCGATGACAAACGTTCATCGATAATTTTATGCCATTATTATGTAATTTTGTACAAAAATAATGGATATTTGTGACTACACCATGGTAAAGTAATGAGGAACAAGGAATGAAAATTTGATGAGGACTAGACACGTCCGACAACAGGGACATGCGAATGGGGCCAATGTTGAAAGTTTTTCAAACAGTTTTTGTATGCACTGAAAATTTTCATGGATAGACTATTGGCATGCCTTAACAATATCGGAGGGTTTTTGGAATCCAATTTGATTCACACACCCACTTTCGTCCATCATCACTTCATCATGTAAACCATAAAACCTAATTTTCTTTCATAGTAGCCAATTGGGTTGACAAAAGTTTTAGACTTTCATCAGTCTCTATTCATTTTTCTTTCAGGTTCTACATTAATGTATATACAATGTATCTGTTTCATAGTTGTCATGAAAAATCCCTCTATTTCATTGATTGCTTAATAAACACCATCAAGATACTAGAGGCGAACAACAGTAACATGTGAATGGGGCCAACGTCGAAATGTTTTCAAATTGTATCTGTATGCATTGAAATTCAACCTGGAGAGACTATTCACATGCCTTACCAATATGGGAGGGTTTCTGGACTCAAACTTGACTGACACACCCACTATCTTCCATCATCAATGCATCATGTAAACCATAAATCCAACTATTTTTCATATGTTCTAGTAGATATGATAATGATTCCAAGTTTCATATTTGTATTTGACTGAAGGTCCATCTATATTGCAAAGTATCAATTGAGATTTCAAGTTTATTATAAACCAAATATGAAATGAATCCAAGCTACATCATTTGATATCATCACAAGAGAGATGAATGTAAATAATCTTGCGACAAATTTGTTATACTATCGATGAAAAAAGTTCATCAATAATTGTATGCCATTAGTATGTAATTTTGTACAAAAATAATGGATCTTGGGGACTACACCATGGTCAAGTAATGATGAACAAGGAATGAAAATTGCATGAGGACTAGACGTGCCCAACAGCAGGGACCTGTGAATGGGGCCAACGTTGAAATTTTTTCAAACTGTTTATGTATGCACTAAAAATTTCCATGGATAGACTATTTGAATGCCTTAACGATATGGGATGGTTTCTAGACTCCAATTTGAGTGACACACCCACTTTCTTCCATCATCACTTCATCATGTAAACATAAAACCCTAATGTTCTTTCAAAGCACCCAATTTGGTTGACGCGAGTTTTAGGCTTTCGTCAATCTTTATTCATTTTTATTTTAGGTTCTACATTAATGTATATACAATGTATCTGAGTCATATATGTGATTAAAAATCCCTTTATTTCATTGATTTCTTAATCAACACCATCAATATACTAGAGGCGAGAAACAATGACATGTGAATGGGGCCAACGTCAAAATGTTTTCAAATTGTATCTATATGTATTGAAATTTGACCTAGATATACTATTTGCATGCCTTACCAATATGGGAGGGTTTCTGGACTCAAATTTGACTAACACACCCACTTTCTTCCATGATCAATGCATCATGTAAACCATAAACCCTAATTTTCTTTCAGAGTACCCAATTTGGTTGACGGAAGTTTTAGGCTTCCGTCGGTCTTTTATATGTCTCATCAAACCTTAGTATTTGTCATTGTTTAGTCAGTTGTTACTCATTGATGGGATAAGCTGAGGCATTATTGAAATTTCCTCGAGCTCTTCCAATATTTCCTTGTAATTTATTCTTGTAAATGTCATCAACTATCTACCATAACATCTAAGAAAGGAAATGTTTTTTCTAATGGAATATTCCCACCAAATTATAATTCAATCTTTGTCCCCTCGGGGAATTATACTTAGCTTCCATATTTTGGGGTGGATAACTTTCCTTGCTCCCCTATTCAACAAAGTGTTAGCTTCCATATTTATAGGACCATGCAAATAATTCTTTCTATTCTGAAATATGTTAATTGCTTGGCTAGCAATTCTATCCTCCACTTAATTCCCATTATTATGTGTTGAGGTTCATTCTTCATTTCTACATTAATTTTTTGAGTGGGTATACATTACTTTTATTTAAGAGAAACTTAGTTAGTATGGTCATGGGATAAATTCATTGAATTTTACATTTACAAGTGGTAACATTGGTCAAGCCATGTGATGGGTAATTTTCCTTCTCATCATTCACTTGAGTGGATTCTTCCCTTTGGTTTTAGTTATTAGTTTCGATTCTATATTATAGCAACAAAAAAATTAGATTATCCATATTCCAATGCTACAATGATCCACTATCAAATTATTTATTACCTCTAAGCAATCCTCTAGTTATACTACCCTTTCCCTTTACATTCCTATAGTTCATCTTGTCTGCTTCTAGAGGATTCAATAGAAATAGCCAACTCCTCATTCACTATTGAAACTTATTAAATCAATAATTATTCAATATTCTCTTGTTTTTTAATGCAATTGTGTTGGCTCACCAATCATCAATGACTATTTCTCCTTCTTGGTGGTCACAATTTTGGTTTCTCCAACTATTTTTGTCTCCATCATAACGATTATTCTATAATCATAATGATTATTCTATAATCACCATCCAATATTATTAAATTGGCTAGAGTGAGATCTTCTATTTCCATATGAAATTAAAATCATTAATAGTCCAATTGGTAATGTTGCAGTGATCCTTGGAATCTATTGAATTCATTCAATATGAAATGTTCATTGATCACCTTGTCGAAGTGATTGATGGATTTTATTTTCAACCAACAACTCTAGTGGCTTCTCTAACTTTCCCCATGCATCCTTCATCATATTGTTTACTATGGAACCATAATCTAATAACATATTGGTTAGTGAGTGATCTCCTATTTCCATATGTATTTTTGTGCTCCATCCTTGTCTAAGATCATAATGTTTGTAACTTATACTCCTTGTTTCATCGTATCAATAAATGTTTGGTATTGATGTCATTAATAGTCTAATTGATTGTCATGATAGCCCTATGAATATGTAGAATTAATTATTCCCAAGTTTCTCATAGATCACCTTGTTGAAGCCCTAGTTATAGATTTTAGCATCTATCATCTCATTGTTCAATAATGTGTAGGTCAACATGAATTATAGAGTTCTCTTATTTGTATCATGAATTCCATGCTCTATGGAAATCAACACAAATTCTCTCTCTTGTGCTACTTTGAACATTCTTTTCATTTGGTTCCTCATTTCTCTAGTAACGATTGAACATTCTTTGTATTTGTTTGAAGACAAATACAATGAATTTACAATTCTCTACTAATGATTCTATTGTTATTTTGGTGTCACTAGACACATTTTCCTTTTCACCTATGTCAATTTACATAGTCATGACCTTTGTATTCTCGATATTGTAGGGCCATGTTTTGGTAGGCTCTGATACCACTTGATCCACAGGATCTTTTAAATGACTATGGTTGAGTTTTAATTTTGCATGCGTTAATTAACCATTTGAGAAACTTAGTGAAAGAATGAGAAAAGAAGAGGAATTATAACAGCCAAATACACATATGCAGATCTGAAATGAAAGAATAAATAGCAAACCATAACATGTAGATTGATAACGAAGTTTGGCGCAACTTTGCCTACATCTCCGAGCCCTTTCTTTGTGGGGGAGGCTTCTTTATTTCTGTTCAAATGCTCAAAAGTACATCGTTGCAATGCCAAATGGATACAATATTGATCTGTTCATGTTCTCCCAGATCTCTAGAACCCTACAAAGAAAACAACACACAAAACGGATGTCTAAAGCTCCCAGAAATGGTCCAACAGTGTCTCCTCCTCAAAAGCTTCTCTGCATCAAATTGACTTTGGCTTGGCTTTTCTTTAGCATAAATCTGCTCTAACTGCTCTCCAATGGCCTCAAATAGTCCTGGTTTATATAGCCTTGAAGTTGGTTTCTCATCTCCAACTTCCTCCAAGAATTTGGCCTCCAAAAATGCACAATATCCCCCAAAAATGGAGAGAATCAGCTAAAAATAGGCATTTTAACCATAAAAAAACCAAACTATGGCATAAAAACCCACTTGGTTATAAAAATTAGGCATGGGCCCCTGATTCCCATGTGCGGTCCTTTATTCTAGGTCATATGGGGGTCCATGTGGCTAAGCGCTCATGCACTGGCCCCCTTTTTGCGCTACCCCTGGGTCATGTGGCTTATACATAGGCCCACAGGCCTAACTGTTACAATAAACCTACGCTATGGTATGGTCGTGGTCACGTTGAAAAGGTTTTGTGCCAAGGGATGAACCATGGGCTACCGCCATGAGTTTTGGCACTCGTTTTGCCATGGCGTGGTCCGGTGTAATCTATATAGAACCGAGGGCTGGGGCTAAGCCCCGGCCCTTTTCCCTGTAGATTGGACCAATATTCAAATTCAAATATCAAATATGCCATAGTGTTAATAAGCACCACCGGCCACCCGGGTGGCTAGCCCGTTCTGCCACTTCATTCACCTGTAGAGAGGTCGTGGGTTCGACCCCTAGCCATGCTATAACCAAATTTTATATAACAACCAATGAACCAATCTCGAGGTGCCACATGGCAGCCCATGACTGGGCCATGTGGCACCTTTCCAACCAACCACAACACTGACACGTGTCGCTTGCCGATTCGTCCATGTCACCTGCTATGCATCACTTGTTGTACTTCCCAGTCAGCCTGCCCTGTCAGCCTGCCATGTCAGCCGCTGACGTCACCCGTGCCACATGTCACCCTTATAGTGGTGACACGTGTCACCTCGGGATAGGTCCAACCGTATGCCAAACCAACCTATCACACTCTGCCATGTGTTGTCACCTAAGCATGCCATGTGTCACATTTTGGAACCGCCACATCAACTGTACAGACTGTACGGTCTGCACAGTCAACATGACACATGGACTGTACGGACTGTACAGTCATCCCCTTTTTTGCTTGTTTGACTTTTTAGACAGAATGCAATATCTTCTCCATACGGAGCCCGTTTGACAAAGTAAATATACCACCAGAATCAGGAAGACGAGACAGACACAATGGCACTAGTTTCATCGGATTCTGAGAACTTTCATTTTTGAGCATTTTTCAAGCCCTGCCAGGCTTCTGGATCTGATTTCGGATCACACCTCCCCACAAAAATACCTTTTGGTCCCCAAAAGGTTACTGACCAGTCAACAAGCTCGGGATAGGCCACCCGTCTTGCTCTCTGTCTCTGAACTCTGTCCTGTGCACCTGTGTCATCAAGATCAATTGTAACACAATGATGACAACTGACAGTATATTGTTATCCATTTGAACCCTGTTACATCTTACTGAAGCCACTATCATCCATGTATAAAACATTTCTAATGACAGCATCAAAAATATGACTGCAAATGAACTGATATACTTGAAATATCTGCATGACATGAGCTTATCTTGAAGCAATTTATGATTGATTTTCCATTCAACAACCATGTCTTGTTCTTGCTTAAGATCAATTACTTCATTTGAAACAATTAGTGGTTTGTTGCATACTTGCACTACCTTCGTTAATTGTTCCCTTGTTTGAAGTGTTTTACTTGCTTTAACATGATGAGCATGCACCACATAATCATGACCTGCTTTAGTGAATTGATATTGATTCTTTGTTCTGTAGAAGATTGACTTACGATCATATAAATATGGACTACCTAAAACCATTCCACATTCTTTTAATGACACAACATCACAAGTTACTTCATCCACATACTTAGATGAAATTGCAAATTTGATTGTGCACTGCTTTGTTATGTGCATCTGATGATGATTGCTTATCTATTTAAGTGTGTAAGGATTATGATGAGTTTGTGTTTTTAATCCCAATTTCTTAACCAATTCTTATGAGATTAGATTAGATTGAGATCAACTGTCGATTAATGTATCTATCTTAGTGTGTCGCATGATTACCCTTATATGAAACAACTTGCTTCTACAATCAATGTCTTCACCAAATTTACCTGTCATACCAACCAATGAAATCTTTGAATCATCACCTAAATCCGATCCCAAGTCTGTAGGCTTTGATGTCGTTGCCACTGTTTGCATTCCCTTCTTTTCTTTGAACCACTTTTGCCTTTTCTCGGGATGCAACTGCCAACATTTGTCCTCATCATGTCCCTCTTTCTTGAAATGCTTGCAAGATGGCTTTCCTTCCTTCTTTGTCATAGTGTTTTCATTCTTGCCATTGCCATGCCTTTTCCTCTTGTCTTCTTTCTTTGAAAACGACAATTCCTCTGACACACCTGCTTTTCCTGCTTCAATATATGTAGCTTGAACAGAAACCTCATCAAGGTTAGTGGGTCCAAACATGAAAATAGTGTTTCTAATATGCACAGGCAAACCTCCTATATACTTCATAAGGGTTTCTTGTGTTTGCAAAAGAATGTCTAACATTAATGCCATTTTTCTAAATCCATCAGTGTATTCTTGCACTGTTTGTCCTTTTCTTAGTTTTAAAGATTGCCATTCAATTATTGCTTTTTCTTTATAACCCAAAGGATAAAACTGTTTCCTAAGTGCAAAAATTAAATTCTTCCATGATGGAAATACATTACCCACATCTTGTGTTCCTTTTTGTAGCTTGCTTTGCCACCAGATGAGAGTTGTACCTACAAGTCTCAAAGATGCCAACTTGATTTGTGTGGCCTCATCCTTGATCTGTTGCACACTATAGTATACCTCCATTTGTCTGATCCAGTTATCAATTTTTTCTACACTTACTTCACCATCATATATGGGCAACTCAAATTTTACATCAAGTTTTAACAATTGCATTTCATGTTTATTCTTATGAACATTTTTCTTCTCATTAGATTTAGAACTTGAACTAGAAGAAGAAGGAGAATAAGGAGATGTTGATGGAGGTGAAGGAGGAATGTGAGGATGGTCCTCTTCCTCTTCACTTTTTCCTTTTGAAGAATTACCCAAAACTGGTCGCTTTCGTTCTAAATAATCTTCATACAAAACTGTCACCATCTTCGACATAGCATGGAATGTTTTTCGGAACTCTTTCTCTTCTTGAGAAATCCCTTATTCTTATGCCATCTTCTCACTTTGAGAAGCTCTCTTTCTCAATCCAATTAATGGATTCTCTGCAACAAGCTTGCCTTCACCACGCTGTAGCTTTTCCCTGGTTAACATGAAAAACTCAAATCCAAACGTCAACTAGCTCTGATACCACTTGATCCACAGGATCTTTTAAATGACTATGGTTGAGTTTTAATTTTGCATGCGTCAATTAACCATTTGAGAAACTTAGTGAAAGAATGAGGAAAGAAGAGTAATTATAATAACCAAATACACATATGCAGATCTGAAATGAAAGAATAAACAACAAACCATAACACGCAGATTGATAACGGAGTTCGACACAACTTTGCCTACGTCTTCGGGCCTTTTTTCTGTAGGGGAGGCTTATTTATTTATGTTCAAATGCTCAAGTACATTTTTTTCAATGCCAAATGGCTACAATACTGATCTGGTCATGTTCTCCCAGATCTCTAGAACCCTACAAAGAAAACAACATGCAAAACGGGCGTCCGGAGCTCCCATAAATGGTCTGACAGCGTCTCCTCCTCAAAAGCTTCTCTGCATCAAACTAACTTTGGCTTGGATTTTATTCAGCATAACTCTTCTCTAACTACTCTCCAATGGACTCAAACAGGTCTGGTTTATATAGCCTTGAAGGTGGTTTCTCATCTCCAACTTCCTCCAAGAATTTGGCCTCCAAAAATGCCCAATATCCCCCAAAAATGGAGAGAATCAACTAAAAATAGGCATTTTAACCAGAAAAAAACCAAACTATGGCATAAAAACCCACTTGGTTATAAAAATCGGGCATAGGCCCCTGATTCCCGTGGGTGCTCCTTTATTCTAGGTTGTATGGGGGGCCATGTGGCCGAGCGCTCATGCGTTGGCCCCCTTTTTGTGCTACCCTCGGGTCATGTGGCATATACATAGGCCCACAGGCCTAACTGTTACAATAAATTTGTGCTATGGTATGGTCATGGTCACGTTGAAAAGGTTCTGCACCAAGGGCTAAACCATGGGCTACTGCCATGAGTTTTGGCGCTCGTTTTGTTATGGTGTGGTCCGGTGTAATCTGTATAGAACCAAGGGCTGGGGCTAAGCCCCAGCCCTTTTCCCCACGGATTGGAACAATATTCAAATTCAAATATCAAATATGCCATAGTGCTAATAAGCACCATCGGCCGCCCGGGTGGCTAGCCCGTTCTGCCAGTCCATTTGCCTGCCGGGAGGTCGTGGGTTCGACCCCTGGCCATGCTATAACCAAATTTTACATAACAACCAACGAACCAATCTCGGGGTGCCACATGGTAGCCCACGACTGGGCCACGTGGCACCTTTCAAACCAACCACAACACTAACACATGTCGCTTGCCGATTCATCCATGTCACCTGCTACATGTCACTTGCCATACTACCTAGTCAACCTACCCTGTCAGCCTGCCACGTTAGCCACTGATGTCACCCGTGCCATGTGTCACCCTTACAGTGGTGACACGTGTCACCTCGGGATAGGTCCAACCATACGCCAAACCAACCTATCACACTCTGCCATGTGTCATCACCTGAGCATGCCATGTGTCGCATTCTGCAACCGTCACGTTAGTTGTACGGACCGTATGGTCTGCACAGTCAACATGACACGTGGATTGTATGGACTGTACAATCATCCCCTTTTTTGCCTGTTTGACTTTTCAAACAGAATGCGATATCTTCTCCATATGGAGCCCATTTGACAAAGTAAATATACCACCAAAATCAAGAAGACGAGATAGATGCAATGGCACTGGTTTTGTTGGATTCTGAGGAATTTCATTTTTGAGCATTTTTCAAGCCCTGTCAGGCTTCTAGATCTGATTTCGGATCACTTCATGTAGAAATGTTGTATTAGGGGTTATGATAGTTAATCTCATTAGGATTTACAAGTTAGATAAAGGTTACATTGGTTTAGAATTGTTCTTTATAGGGATTAGGGGTTAATGTTTATAGGGGTTAGGTATGGTGNNTAGGGATGATAAGGGTTATAGTGTTATGGAGTAAAGTGGTTATATGGTTTGAGTATTATAAGGATTAATTTTTGTGAGATATAGGTATTAGGTGATTAGGGTTAATAAGTTAGGATTTAGCTATTTGGGGTTTATAAGTTAGAAATTATAGAGTTTATAAGTGATTAGGGTTAACATAGGTGATAGACTAGTACTAATAATGGATAGATGTAATAGTTAATGTACATGTTTGGGGTTATAAGGGTTAAATTCTCAAGGGATTAGAGGTTTGGGATTCTAAAAATTGTAGTGGTAGTGAGTCAAATGCATTTGGGGAAATAAATTATAGTGATTATAAGGGTTAATGGCCATATGTTCTTAGGGGTTAGATGGTTACTCGGTAATAGTGGTTGTACGTAATATTATTAAAAATTATAGTTACAGGGGTTTAGGCGAGATCTAGAAGATATTTCGTGAAGATATCTACTTGTTGATATACTAAAGGAACAAATATTAGAACACGTTGTCCTTGAGCATGAGGTTGCCAAATTTAGTGCATCCAAATATCCATGTGATTTTTCTTCTGATTATTCATTGGATTATGAACAAGCTCAATGGTACTTTGATTTTCACAAAGGTGGAATGAGTTTGTGGAGGAAGACCAAGTTGATCAAGCATCATCTATATCTAGGGAATATGCTTCCTGACATGAACTTCACTAGCATAGTTGTCATCAGTGGATAAGATAATAACAACTTGCTTCTTCTTAGAACACTAAAAAATTGGTCCAGAGCCAAGAGAAAAAAAGTATCCCAAGGTATATATTATTATTGGACACACCTACCACACTTAGAGGGTGGGGTGAATGAGTATGGGGATCTTTTTCCCCAAACTTCCCTCTTACATAAAAACTCCTTAGTTAACATTCAACATTTTCTCATTACTCATTGTTTTCATTTATAATCAATTAGATGTGAATACATATCAACAACATATAATCAATAAATCATCTCCACAAGGAACACAAAGAACACAAGATGTAAGTACAATTTTTCTTTTTATTATGGACTTCAATCCAGGAGTTTTTGAGCAACAATTGAATAAAGTACAACTCTACAAGAGCACCATATATATATGCAATACTCATCTTACATTCTCAGCAACAACTGAGATGAGGCAACAATCCTAAACATATATCAATCTATCAACATAAGCAAGTGCATCAATCATGCACCAACCTGTGCCAAACAGCCCGTAATCAACCTGTACCATAAACATGTGCATCCAACCATATACAAAGTATATACCAATCATGTTTCAAATACTCATCAATATGTACCAACATCATCAACTATACACCTCATGTATGTGCCAACTCATCAACTTCTTGTCTCAACCATGACTAGTTTTGGATTAGTCAACAACCCCAACTTGAAATAATCATAACTTTGTACCTGTAACGAATAAAGCTCTGAAATTGATAAAAAAATTTATTCAGTGTTACTTATACAATTCCTCCAGGTGGAACTACTCGGAACCTCTCATAAAAGGTGTTATAGAAAAAATGGCATGCCTTGCTGAATTTTGTCTTATTATAGAGAGTGACATTGTAGAGCGTGGCCCACACAAAATATTCATTCAATTGATCTAAAATTGTTACACAACATACTAAATACTATACAATAACCAACACATTTTGTCTCACTAAATTTAGATTTGTTATGAATAATTTATGACGTTTTTACCTGAAACACTTGTTTTTGACTAGTTTCAGGACTAGCCACAAACCCTATTTTCCACAGGGTTCAACTCCCAAAATACAACGACACACAAGCTGAATTTTTTACCACAAATACTTGGGTACATTTTCTCATTGGAATAGCAATTTCACGGTCTGTATCATTATAGAAATTTTTTTATAGTTAAAATGGTGAGATGACCTGTAAATAACATACCTTAAAAAGCATCATCAAAAGAATTTATCCTCCATTCAATTCCAGCCCTATTTGCTTCACCTTCCTTATCAAATTTGGCTTATATATCCTTGGTTACCTCATTCACCTATAGATATTCAATATTCTCAAGTGTTACACACCAAAAATGCTCAAGAATCTCTCCATCAATACTCGAAAAGATATTCTCACAAGAAGCTCTCCATTGATCCACAAAAAGGATGATCTACAAGAGACCATTGCTATCTTATTTATACTTTCATCCTCTAGGTCACTTAACCAATTTTTAGGTCACTTAACCCATTTCTAGGTCACTTAACCTATTTTCCTTATTTTAGGGTTAACCACTTTCCATAAATAGAAATTTCTCCAATATTTTATCATTTAAATATTCCTTCTTGATTTTCTCATCTTACTTTATCATTTCTTGATTTTTTCACTTCTCTTTATTATTTAAATAATCAACCTTGACTTTGTCACCTTACTTTATCATTTAAATAATGATTTCTTCTTTTAGGTCACTTAACCCATTTCTAGGTCACTTAACCTATTTTCCTTTTTTTAAGGGTTAACCACTTTCCATAAATAGAAGGTTCTCCAATACTTTATCATTTAAATATTCCTTCTTGATTTTGTCACCTTAATTTATCATTTCTTGATTTTTTCACTTCTCTTTATTATTTAAATAATCCACCTTGACTTTGTCACTTTACTTTATCATTTAAATAATCATTTCTTCTTTTAAATAATCATTTCTTCTCTTCTTTCCTCTCGTTCGTTTTGAGGCAATTTTGAGAAATTTGATTTTTGAGCTAAAATTTTGACAACTGGTCCAGATTTTGATCACGCCTTCCCATTGAAAGGATTTTGGACCCACAAAAGCTTATGATTATCTGTTTGAGATTCAATACTCCTCTTCTTTCATGTTCTATCAACTGATTCTACTTGAAAATTCTTTTCGACAATCACTTGGATATTTTGACATGCCTTGCACTGCAACTGGCTATGTTCCTCAATCATTGTTCTCTGGCTGTTGTTGACCCACTATTCACTTTGTGCTTGGAAGACTTCCAACCTTCCCACTGAGAATCAAGTCCCTCTTGTGAACTCTTTGGTGTCAAAACAATCAACTCTCCAATGGCTGCAAAAACTTTCCTGCGACATCTTGTCACAAGCCAAGAAAACTATCAATCTTGAAAACAAATTATACAAGACTGAAAATGATGCCAACAAAGTCTTTTTTTCTCTTCAAAAAAACTTTCGCATCTTGTACTTCATCAAACCACATGGTGTTTTATTGTATCTTGGTGTACTCAAAATCAACTTACAAGCCATCAAACACCATCGACTAAACATAAGTCGAAAAACATGATCAACACAACATAGTCGTCAGACAATAATCGACACAAGTTGAAACTCAGTCGAAACATATAAACCTTCCCAAAACGACAAGTCAACAAACATGATACACAATCATGTTACAATCATGAAACATTCATGATGAACTATCACCAGGTTCACTGCTTACACATACATAAAAACAAATGCATGTGCATGACTCTTCAACTCTCCTTCCAGTACAAACATAAGTACATAAACCAAAAACATGTGGGTACATAAGAGCTGAATATGAAAAATATATATGGTTGTAACAAGTGAACATCATATCCATCTTTTACATCCTCCTGGCGAAATTGTGCAACAACAAAATTGCCTTCAAATGGATTGCATTCACATGCAACTTCCATCATACAAGTTGTGATAAACTGTTGCAACTCATCATACTCTCAACATAAATGCACACATAAAGTTGAAAAGTGCATTTACAATAGAAAATGAAAGCCTTACTGGCTCAATAAATCCAACCATTTCTTACCAAGCCAACTCAATGGTGACTTTTTCTACTGAAAATCGTTCTCTTGTGAATCATCTTGACTCACATCGATGATGGAATCTCCTCTTCCATTCTTGCCAATCTCTTTATCCATCCGCTTCTTATGTTGTTGATGAGTGGTTGGATGCAATGTCCAACATTGGTCAATGAGATGACCCCTCTTCTGACAATGAGTGCAAATCTTTTGCATCCTCTTTTCACATTGTCTTTTCTTATAAAGTTTCCTGAAAGTGGTTAATATTTTCCAACATTTTGAAATATGATGGTTATATAAGCCACAATATGTACATGGATTCTTTCTTCCATTTTTACATACAAATTTATCATGCTTAACATAATCAAAAGCAACTGAATGATAAGAAGAATTATACCTTGAACATTCACCTTTATTGCCTCTTTCAGGAGGTGAATTTGAAGAGTTACAAGATCTCCTTTGAAGACCAACAAATATTTTCTTGTCCTCATCGATGTCACAACTCTTTTGTTTCACACATTTTCATTCATCTTGAACACAATCCTTTCATGATGGAGGGATTGAACTTTCAAAAAGAGTTCTTTAACTTTCACCTTTAAAGACTTCTTGAGGAGGTGAACTTGAAACAAAATTTGTTCTTGGAAAATTTTCCCTTATCTCCTCAACTTTGGAATTTTCTCCATCTCTTCGTTCATATCCAAAACTACAATACTTGGGTCTTTCTTCAACAACAATAGGCTCAACAATGCCTTGTGTATGCTTTCCTAACCCTTTACCTTCATAGCCCATTTTTAACAATAACTTGGACCCTATTCCTCTTGTGTGATTTTCAAAAACACCAAAACATTCATCTTGAGAGGAATTTGAAGATAAGATAACATTACATACCTTATGTTCATGCATGTACTTGGTAAGGGTTTCCTTTGCCTCATGGAGTTGAATTTCCATCTCATGCAAATTTTCAAGAAGATGGTCTTTCTCTTCTTCATGGCCATCAACTGCTCTTCAAGGGCAATTCTTTCCTTTCTATCTTCACACATCTCTTTCATCACATATCTCATGGTTAGAATTTCCTTCAACATCTATTTGTCAAAGAACTTAGATAATGAAGATGTATGAGAACTATCAATGCTTGAAGCTTCCTCCATCCTTGCAAGATATCAAACTTCAACAAAAAACTTGCACAAATACCAACAGCTAAATATCAAGCTATCAATGGCAATCACATGAGAAAAACAAACTTTTCTCTGATACCACCTGATCTGAAAATAGTGGGATGACTTGTTATGCTATGCAAGCATCCTCTACTTCATTAAAATAAAACTTTACAGGACCTTGCTCCATGTGTTAAAATATGCAAGATAAATTATGTGTTAAGTTCATGCTTCTTTTAAATGGTTATGTGTGAGGTATTTGCAATATTAAATATGTTGTTTTCATAAATACAACAGTAAAAATAACTTTCAACAAATAATAACCAGCAAACACTCACAACAAGAACAACATGATAAAGGAGTTCACCCCTCTCTGGGCTACATCTCCTTGAGCCTCCATCAATGGACTTGGCTCTCTCGGATTAATTTGCCAAATATTCTTTTAAAAGATGCTTCTCAACTCCAATGGAAATTCTGACTATACCATTGGGTTCAGAATACATAAAAACCCCAAAAATGACTAATAGAACTTTGAAAACGGATCATGGCTCATCCGGGCATGACCTCTTCTACATGTGGCCTTAAGCTTCCCAGAGCTTCTCTTTGGAAAAAACACTTGTAAAAGTCCTCAAATGGATCTGAAACATATCCCAAAGTGTTCAGAGAATAATAATTAGTCAAAAATGATTATTCAATCACAGAAAACAAACATAGCCTCATCTGAGCATGACCTCAAACAGTGAGGGCTTCAAGCTCCCTGGAGCTTCCTAAAACTTCAATTGTTAAAAACATGCAAAATAAGTCTTCAAATGGCTGGGAAAATAGTGCCAATGGATTTAGAACATCCAAAAACCCCTAGCTGGGCTTTTACGACACCTAATTTGGCCAAAAAATGAAGAAGATAGGCCTCCTACCATTCTCTTCCTTCAAGCTTGTTGTCTCTGGTTCACCAAAATGCACCTCCTATGTGCTCTACCAAGAACATGCTCCAAAACATGTGCTTAAACCCAACACGGAGCGCAACCACATAACGGTGCAAACTGTAGGATGGTTATGGGCGCACCAGCCCCTAACCGCCAAATTCGTGGGCACATGGGCACCATACGACCTCAGGCTAGCGCAAAAGGGCTCCCTTTCCAAAGTTTGATGTGGGCGCAACACATATCGGCACAAAAACTCAACTGTATGCAAACACAACCAAACTCCTGCACTTCGTGTGTTGTGGTCGCATGCAGTATCACATATAACCAAGGGCTAACATTTGAAAATCAAAACCCACGCGCATATGGTGGAAGGTCATATGATTACACATAGAACCGGGGGCTAACTCCACTGTAATACCAAAACCTGCACACACTTGGTGTATAAATCAATGGTCATATGATTTTAAATGTATGCGACCAGGGCTGGGTCTAAGCCCCAGCCCGGACGTGCCCCATATCACATCCCACTGCAATTTAAATACAATTAAAACCATAGTTTAAACAAGGACCACCGTGTGGGCTAGTGGTATCCCACACACTACCAAAGCACTGCCAAAAGGGGGAGGTATGGGATTCGATCCCCATGGACTCCATAAATTTTGAACCAATAACCAATACAATGGTGCCACATGGCAGCCCATGACTGGGCCACATGGCAACAAACCACAAACTAAAAACTACCACGTGTCGAAACACCATTCGCCCAAATCTGCCAATAAGTGAATGCCATGCCACCAACTACCATGTCATTGTACCTCTACCACGTCAGCATGTACGGACTCTGCCATGTCATCATGTACGGACTGTACAGTCAGCGTCCCTTTTTTTTACCTATTTGAAGATTCGAACAAATTGCTATATCTCTCGCTCTCGACGTCCGTTTGAACCCAAACGAGTTACATTGGGTTCGTGATGATGAGGGATATGCTCTCATTCATTTTGAGGCAATTCCGAGAACTTTGATTTTTGAGCTAAAATTTTGACCCCTGGTCCAAATTTTGATCATCATGTATCAATCACAACTCATTGATCCATCTTCATCATATCAATGACAACTCATTGATCCATCTTCATCTATGCATTCTCATCAAGGAAAATACATATTATATTACATCAATCATCAATCATTCAATCATTTGACATCATTCAATCACTTGACATCAACCAATCAAACCATTGGCATCAATGACAACATGATCCAACAATTATCTCAACAAGATCGCTAACCTAGTGGACATTGAAAAAACCAAGGAGGTAGATATGAGTACGATCAGGTATGGATGGTACTCGGTTCACCATATTTACAATGGCTGCCGAGGGGGAACCAAACACCACAAGACATGTGGTGCTCTTTCAAATGTTGGACCCTATCTCTGGTTGAACCAATTTCAGGGTGGGAAAGTTATTAAAAAGAAAAGATAACTCTTCCCAGGCCCCCGATGACATCTCCATATTTCCTAACATTTTCATCCACCACCATGTCCCAGTTTAGGAATATTAACCCAATTCTCTTTCGATGTTCATGCAGAGTGCACACTTGATACATGGATTCCCCATATCTTAGGATCGACTAACCAACCATGTCCAAGTGATGTTCAAATGGAACATTTCCCCACTTCACTATAAAATTAAAATATTGTTATATATATGTTACAAATATATAACATATATATGTTATATATGTAACATATATAACATATATATGTTATATATGTTACATATATAACATATATATGTAACATATATAACATATATATGTTATATATGTTACATATATAACATATATATGTAACATATATGATATATATGTAAAGAACAAAATTTGATCGCACCCTAAAATAATTCACAATATTGCACAATGAAAGGAACAAAACCCAACCACACCCTAAAATGACCACACCATAACACCATCCACCATCTGACCGGCACATTCCATAGCCCACAGTCGAACTGAACCAAAATCCCTAACCCCGTTCTCCCTAAATCATCCCCATTCCAAGCATTGATCCATGAACTTGGTTGACTCCATTCAGCCCATTTTCATTCATCCTGATCCACAAAGGTAGAAAAAGACCCCAGCAAGAGATGCGGTGACCCAAACAAGGAGCCATAGAGACAAAGAGCGACAAAGAAGTGAACTAGACCAACAATGGCTTCCATTCCGATAAATTTTCCTCACTCTATCCTTTTCAACATTTTCAGTCTGAAAAGTCTAGGGCACACATGCATCATCATTTGAATGATATATTCTATATAGTCAATCTAGGGAACCATGTTTGAAATAGATATTCTGCAAATTGAGTTAGGGCATATTTGAATTTAAATCTATGCCAACCATCTAAAACACTTCAAGAATCCATCTAAAATACCATAACTACAAATTGGGCAGTCAAACAATGTGAAATATCCTACAGTCCAAGTGTTCGTCAAAATTCCACACTCAAGAATTCATATAAAATTTCTACAGCAATGAGTAAATTCATAACAACCTCTATAAACATTTCATTGGCAAATTGTTTGATGAAAGGCCAACAAAGTAAAACCAAGAAAAAGAACAAAAATAATTGAGTGCGAATTTTACAGTTTTAAATGCACACAAAGCTATTCATTAGGTTGGTAATTTATTGTAGCATCATAAAATTAGGTTGGTAAATTGAGAACATTCATTTGAGGGATAACTGTTTGTGGGAACCCCCAAACACTCTGGAATTTAGTGAAATATTGATAATTTTGTAACCAATTTTTAGGTCTTCCATGCTTTAAAGACCCCATTGATGGTGAGTTGTTTAACCTCTCTTACTTGTTTCCTTTCTTGACACATAGAAAATGATATATCTTATTTCCTTTCAATAGTAGAAGGCATTTCCTTGTCCATGGCTAGTCCCCCCACCAACCCCCTTGGCTCCATCTCGAATTATTTTAATGATCTTAACAAACATAAGCACTTTAAGGAAACTTTTTTAGACTTCTTCTTAGGGTCATTTATGGGTAGAAGGGATTGCGACTTAGTCTCTTTGACCAAAGCATTATTCATTTGGACATGGACCAACTTAGTATCATTAGAAGCAAATCTCTTATATACAGAGGTTACACTACATTCCCCCAGAAAAATCTTATTCTAAATGATCTCCCCCAACTCCTATAATAATTATTTTGAAACAGACGTTCCCTCAACCCTTTTTGATCCAATTCGGGACTCAAACATCGAATGAGGACCATCACTTTTTAAGTACATATGTTTAGTAGTATCCTCATAACCAATTGGAATCGAGAAGCAACTAGGAAAATTATGAAGTTGCAAGAACATGTATGAGATATACATACCTCTTTTATCTAGAGATGTTGTTAGAGTTAATCTATCAAGTTGCGTAGAATCCTTTCTATATGTCATCTGATGAGGATCATTCTTCAGAAACCCAACTTCATGACAAAACACACAACAAAAAACGAGTCTCCAACACTCTAATTTTTGTTGGAATTTCCAATTTCTCCATTCTGTATCCATATCCAATTTTTATAATAGACCTTCTATAAGGTCTAATTCTATAAGGTCTTCCCTGCTGATATGCCCTAAGAATTGCAGGATTTCCTACACCTTCTTGTCCCTTGCCCATACGCCCTAAGAATTGTTTTTATGCAATATTTAGATCCCTAAGAATTGGATTGCCTATGCCTTCTTATCCCTTACCCATAGATGTCTAGTAGGGTCAATGGATGACCTTAAATGGATTACTTCAACCTCCTATAGCTCTATTTTCCACTTGTAGTTGACTGGTAGAGAATAAACTAGTTCAAGCAGGCATAAAAAATTAGAGAAAACACACATAAAATTGCTTCCATAGGCCAACTGGCACAATATGCCCTTGACTTGCGATCCATGCCAAAATCACGAGTTTTACTTGTGTTCATTGAGTCAAAATTGGTTAATGTGAGTTTGAATTGGTGATCTTTGGATCGGCTTGTTTGGAGGCTGATCCAATTCAAACTCAGAAAATTGCAATTTAAAGCATGATTCTTGTTTCACTGAAAATAACTCTGTTGAAGGCAATATCTTTTCATGTTTGTTTGAACAAAATGACACTTTTTATGGGAGAACCTCGATGAAGTCTCGAAGTATGTGTATACATTGTGAACTTGTTTTCACAAAATTAGGATAATATGGAGAAGATTGGCGATACTCATCTAGTTGTCATGTCCAGAGAATTGCAAAATCAAAATTTTTGTCAAGTCCTATACTGTATACTAAGAAAACCATTAACAATAGTGACACATTACAATCCATTTTCTGATTTAAAATACGTTCAAGTTTTCTTATTTTATTGGTTAGTTTGGTTGTGGATGTTAGTTTGGAAAAAATAAGAATTTTGCTCAAAGAGTAGTTCAAAATTTGAAAAGGGTATTTATCTCTTTGAGATAGTGATAATTTATTTTATGTCAACTGATAAATATCAATGTTTGAACAGTCCATTAATCTTATTATAGGTGCAACAATTGTTAATCTTGCACCTCCATGATTCCAAAACATCATCGAGATCCAATAGTGTCATTTCCATTGTCATTTGTATCGATTAGAAAGTTCTTTTGGATTTATCGCATAGGTTTTTTGATTTTCGATGTTTCAGACGAAATGGTCCATCATCAGGAAAACGTTTGTGAGAAATGAAGGAAAAAGGATATAACAGGTGTATAAATACTTGAAAAGTTGTTATAAGGAGACGACTTATTAAAAATGAAATCAAGAATTATAAAACTTAAGAAATTATATTTGTTTGTTTAATAATTATTTATTTGTTTGTTTAATAATTATTTATTTGTTTGTTTATTAATTTTTATTTAATAAGAGCCGACTAGAAAATTAATATCTAGAATTATTCATATTGTCTAGGGTAGGGATCCAATTTTGACTAGTTTTCCATCCATCATCTCTGTTTAGATTGTTAGGTTGTTTTTCAATTTTGATTGCTTCTCTGAATTTTTTATTGTGATAGTGATCTATCTTGGCAAGAATTTTGGCCTCTTCAATACAAATGCGATGTTTATTTTTGTTTGAATGTTCTGCGAGAGCTAAGGGATGAGTGTGATTATGTTTGATGTCAGCGACATGTTCTTGAATCCTAATTCTAAAGGAACGACTTGTTTCTCCTATGTATTGTTTACCACATGAGCACGGGATCATATAGACACCTTTTTGTTCAATGGGATCAACACAGTCTTTGACTGACCTAAGGAAATTCCTAATAGTGTTAAAGGGTTTGAAAGTTTCCCTAGTGTTTTTCTTCTTTAAAATCCTAGCAAGCTTGTCTGTTGTCCCTTCTATTTAGGGTAAGTAAAACTTAGACACATAATTATTTGTTTGTTCTTTATTCCTAGGTGTTTTAGTGGCATTTTGAAAGGCTTTCATTACCTGATGTTTTTTATAGACATTATCTTTAAAAACATTGAGGAGGTGATTTTTCTCTTCCTCTAGGTGTTCATCATCAGAAATTATGAAGGCTCTAGTGGCTAAGGTGTTTAGAACACCTAGTTTTTGGGAAGGGTGATGATGAGAATCAGCGTGAAGGTATTGTTTAGTGTGAGTTGTCTTCCCATAAACTTGATGGGATAAGGATCCATCAGGTATTTTTGTGACTTTGACATCTAGAAAAGGAAGACTACCATTATTTTCAACCTCCATAGTGAATTGACATCTAGAAAAGGAAGACTACCATTATTTTCAACCTCCATAGTGAACTTGATGTGATCGGATTGTTTATTAAGGTGAGTCACAAATTCATATAATTTGTCACAACCAACTTCTGAGGATACAAATGACAAATTCATATAATTTGTCATTGTATCCTCAGAAGTTGTAGTATTCCCCTTGGTAGACCAGATTCTTCCTTTGATCCCACAGGTAGAACAGATTCTACCTTAGTTAATCCCCTTGGTAACCAGAAGCTGTAGTTTTTTTCTAAGAGGTCATATGTTCAAATCTAGAGGGGGACAGTAGGGTATCTATACCTCCATAGATTTTACCAGTAAAATCGTTGGGTGGAGGGGGTCTCATACACGAATTTGGTGTCTGGCTTGGATGTGACCTTAAAAATAGATTATTATTATTATCACTACTAAAAGGAGACAGAAAAGAGAACCCCTCAATCAACACAACCATGCCCCATATCCCTTATTTTGACAAGATCTTTGACAATTTCTTGATCTTCAGAGACGCTTTGTCCAACCCCATAATTTATTTTGATCTTGCGAAGAATCTTTACTCCATCATGTTAGGAGGTCCTTACTCTCATCTACTAGTCGTCGTTAGTTTTCTTTCCAACATTTAATGAGTGCTCCTTGACTGATCATATTTATCTTACTTAGAACTATAAATACTAATCTCCTAATGACCCTCACTTCAATGTTGAAGTTAGATACATCATTATGAATCACTACACCAAGCCTTACTTATCCATGTTGATCATAAGTAATGCCAAAGTCATTATGCCATCGTCTCATTCTAGATCACTAATAAACCTATCACTTCCTAGCATTACAAGTTCATAATTTGTTGTAACAAATCATTGCCACCTATGTTATACTCTCATCAAGTTCAACTCCTCGTCATCCACAACTTCCCATCATACTAAGCAGTTAATCCAGTGTCATCTCTTCTTTCATACATTTTTGTTGTAGGTTTCCCTATTGGGTCCCTTGAACCAACTATTTGTACAATATTCTTTGACGCATTTATATTAGGTCCTTCATGGTGACGTTAACCTCTTTTTCATTATTTGAAGCCATCATCTATCTTAGAAAATAATTCCCATGTTGGTGTCTACGTATATTTTGATCCCAATAGCTTGAAGCAAGTTGCCAAACATTTTTTGAGGACATAAAATAAAATCTCGAAAAGATCTAAATAACCTTCTACCATGTCTCCCATAGTGGATTATCTTTCTGTATTATTTTCTATTAGATTTCATAAAAGAATTCTTTCCATCCATGCAAATTTTCAAAATTAATGTTTAGAAACATGTATATTACCTTTCCCATCAAGTTGGTGAAGAATGACAATATACTTTGGAAAACCACTGAACATATGCTTCTATCAACTGACTTCTTTGAAGTCATTGAGATAGTGGCACATGGGACTTTTGGCAGGAATTCGTTGTCTCAAAACATGTGAAATCACCATATTCCCCTTGCATTGCTATAGAGGAACTCCAAATACAATACATTCGGTGGTTCTTTCTGATGGACATGGTTGTTAATTTTCGTACAAATATAATATCGCTAAATCCTTATTTGTTTATAATTAGATCACCAGACAAGATGTAAGAAACCAACAATGTTTTTATTTTCCAAGATATTAGCAATATGTACAATATATCCATGAGCTCAAGAAGATGTTTCTTATCAGCAAGCCTGAGGAAAATATAATATTTTCTATCTAGTTTAAAATTTTGAGGCATATCCAGACCAATTTTTTTCCATGAAAAAAACATTATATTCAATATTTCAAAACTGAAATCAGAATATAAATCATGTCCTAGCTATATTTCCATAGCCATACCTCTCATCTTTATTCCAACCAAAAAGAGGGAAAACTTAGAGAAAAGTTTCCTCATAGCATATCTTCTCTGAAATATTACAGTCATTCGGAGGATCTAGGGCCCTCCAATCTGTGCTTAAAAGAATTGTATATTTTATTCACCTTTGAGGAGACTCAACCCTCTACTTATTATTTACCTCAATATGAATCAAACATTTTTTAAAATAATATTGCAATGTATAATTATTTTAGTGGTGGGCCCCACTGCCACATGACATTTAATCATTAGTCCACTTCATATCCAAATATCATAGACTCGTACCTTTGTGAACTTGATGCATCCTATCATGGAGAAACATGACAGTGGATGTGGTTGTTTTAATGTGGTCACTTGGTGTTCTCTCAATCTTATTTTCTTTAATCCCCTTGTACATACATGATTATTCCATGTGTCATTATATTGGGATTTTGAGATCTTGGACTCTCTCTCATAACAAATCATTGTATCCTTGAATTCTCTTGGTTTCCCTATTCCTCATGCACGCAAAAATATGATGCAATATGCTTCTAGCAAGTGTCAAGTTTCTAACGAACTTAAGCCATGGAACCCCAGGCCCACCAAGGCATCCAAACCTAAAATATTATGCATTAGGCTTAAGTCTAGGTACCATTTTTCTAAGAAATTTCTTGCATTGGAGATATTTGAAATGACACATTTGCTCAATTCATATGGATTTGAAGTATTATTAGAGCCTAGTGAAATCTTGTTTGATTCCAATTCTCCAAAATACTTGGAATTTTTTTGATAAGGGTGTCTTCTAACTTAGCTTGCAAAACGTGTAGTGGTCCCATGTCGCACACTCTAGAGCCACCACTAGTCCTTCCAATTTCATTCATGTTGATGTTGCATTTCCATGTGGTGGAATTTAATTGGACCTTGTGTTTAATGAGCCAACCATGTTGACATCATCATAATGACATGACAATTTCTGAGCCTACCACATGTATTTTTAGAAACATAAAGAGAGAAATCCTATAAGAGATATGAACCTAAGAAAGATATGAAATACAATTTATATTAAGGTGTTGGGTTTGTGGGAAGATATTTGAATTTATGATATTACAAAGTGTGAAATCCATTATGGGTTTGCAGGGATAAAAATATTTATTTGATATGATTGGCACAGAGGGTTTGGCATATGGAAAGAGATTGTTGGATGATCCTTTTAGGCTCCAAGTTGTGACCCTTTTGAGCTTCAAAATATTCTTGTTGGTTTGTCTAGACAACAACTCAATAAGAAACTCATAGGATCCATGGCCTGAGGTAATGATAGATATGTTCTAAATAACACAATAATGCATAAGCACACCATAATCATGATAAAGGAAATGGAAGAGATACGAGCTAAGGGATTTTACGTTGGGTGTAATAAAAAATTGTATTGGTGGAAAAAATGTTCCAAAAAAAATACCATTCACCTCAAGAATAATGACAAGGATGACGAGGAACCTCAAAAGGATTTGTGAGAATAGTTTGAGTGCTCATTAAATAATGAATCAAAATTTGTTATATTTGTATTGGTCAATGTAAGAATATGAAAAAATGGTTTGTCCCATAGTCTATGATTCATAGTTTGTTAAAAACATTGATGTTTGTCTACAAAAAATGCAATTCTATCCTTTGTAGAGGATTGTGAACTTTTATTAGTACAAAGCATATAGATGACACTTAATACTATATAGAATTTTTAGTACACAAAGACCTAAAATTAATGAAAAACATGCATATTACAAGCTTCCTCTTTCTCCATTGGATAGGGATAAGAGTCTCGGGCCTCCCCAACCATGTCCAAATCTAGAGGAATCTGATGAACATATTTTTTTTCTTTGTTTTCCATAGGCATTTAACCGAAATGCATCTTGGCATTGAAAGCAACATATTGAAATATCTTTGACAAATTTGAGATTTTCTAGTGCAACATATGCACTCTTCCTTTAAAGCATCGATTTTCCTCTTATGTTGTAATAGAGACTCCATGATAAAAACAAACCCTGCATTATGATTATCTTCCTGAACATGGATTCTACTAATAGATGAGAATATAGAGGCCTAGTTCTCAGCAATTAGGTCCTCCTGTTTACGAAGAAATTGATAGATTTATATTATTTTACAATAGGGGTAGTGTCCAAGTTGGCTATGTGTTAATCCCTAATATTGTCTCATTACCCCTTAATTGGGGCATATTATATTAGTAATTTTATTTTATTTATGTCCTAGTCTCCTTTATATACCAAGGAGACATTTTCATTTTAAATCATCTTGTACTTGAACATTTAAGTGGGGTAAAAGGAGGTTGCCCCCTCGAAGAGGCTTATTATCTGAAATTATCTCCTTTTCAAGGTGCTAAGTACTTTTTCTGAGATTTTTCTATGGTATATTGATATTTGGTTCTTAACATATGGTATCAAAGCTCAAGGTCTTGGGGTTTCACTGCTCCATCTGAGACACCTTGGAATTTTTGCTATAACTTTTTTCTACAATGTGTCAGAAGGAAGGGATTGGAGGATATTTAGTAGACATATCAAGGTACATTTGGTTTAAAATTTATCTCCTAAGGCCTTATACTTTCAGAGATACATCCTGTACAATATAGGGTTCTGGAATCATTCTGAACTGAGTCATTATGGAATTTTCGCTATAAAAACTTTTATGTAACGCTTCAGACCCTAAAATCTAGAGGCTATTTACAAAAATTAGAAAGGTATTTGTGGTCAATATTTTAGATTTTGGTTCATCTTAAATTTGTATATACACCTTGTGTAAGATAGGGTATCTGACTATTTCTATTGACTAGTCTCAAGAAGGTGTTCCAGGTAAAACAATCATAACTTCTTCCTAGAGTATCCAAATTGAGTGGGAATGGTTTCATTGGATCATGGATAGTCTGTAGTATTTCTGGTGCAAGTTTCAAAATTTATATCAATTATGTTGTGATGGGAACGCTATACAAGTGAGATCTCCTAGAAAGGCCAAAAAATCGTCAAGTTGTGGGGAAGTTACTATAAATTCCACTTGGCACATCTAATTTTGATCAGACCTATGGCATTACAGAGAAGAAATATCATAGAACTACATAAAATAAAGTTCCATACCCAGAAGGGCCAAAACATGGGAGATACAACAGAAGAAATATTGTCTAGCAGAACCACCTCAAAATCAAGGTTCAAAAGTGATACTTGGCCAACAGGCCAACCAAAAAGGGAACTTCTACACCAAATAAGCCTCCAGAAAATCCTACTTGGGCTCTTAATGAAGGTGAAGAAATGCGTAGGGACATGAATGATTTACAAAATAAGATAGTAACAAAAGATGAACTACAAGAGATGATGGAGGGTTTAAAAGGGGATATCATGGAAGTATTGAAAAATTTTGTAACAGAGAAGACACCTGGAAGTGAAAATGCATCCCAGGAAATTCATGATGAGGACACAAGGAAGGTGAATCAAGAATGGAGAAACTCCATCTTTGGTTTGAATACCAACCACATTCCTAAGATTGATAAGAGGAAGTTTGATGGTAAGGACCCAATCACACAGATACTTCAGATGGAGAAATTCTTTGATGTCCATAATGTGCCACATACACAAAAGGTACGAATTGCTTCTTTATATTTAGAACCTAATCAATTTGTATGGTATTGATGGCTTTGTTCTCTCAAATCACTCGTCACTTGGACAATTTTCACGGGAGAAATGATAGCACACTATGAGGATACAAGGAGAAATACCTTCTTTAGCCAATTGATAAATCTCAAGAAAAAGGGTTCAGTTACCAAGCACATTGAGAA
>CBVK0100043630.1:0-32908 GCA_900067695.1 Picea abies | reverse complement strand
TATATATATATATATAATTTATAAATTCTATATTATATATAATATATATTATATAATTTATAAATTATATATTATAATTTATAAATTATATAAATTATAATATACAAATTATATTATATATAACTATATTAAAAACAAAAAATAAAAAAAAAAAACCAAAAAATAAACAAATAACAAAACATAGTTTTGAAAAAAAAAAACACATTTGAAATCAACTCTCGTGCTCATTAGCTGGAGTAGAACTTGGTTTCACACAGAGTAGAGAGGAGGGAATACACAGAGGAGAAGGAGGGAACACATAGAGGAGAAGGAGGGCATGCACACATAGGAGAAGGAGGGCACACACAGAGGAGAAGGAAGGTACGTGGAGTAGAGAGGAGGGCACACACAGAGGAGGAGGAGGGCACACAAAGGAGAAGGAGGGGAGGCTAGGGCATGTACAAGAGAAGGAAATAGTTGCACCTATCGAGGGCCATCTGTAAAATCGATCAAGTGACATTGACACTAAGGGCAAGGGCGAGGATGGTGAGTAGCTCTGAACACTTTATGAATTTACAATGTTAATGAAATAATAGTCTTTTTGTTTTTATAAGTTTGCGTTAGTTCCATTTTGTGTTGGAAGGAGAGGGAAATCTCCCATATGTGAGTAAATCTCCCCCAAAAATGTGTTGGTGTGCCTAAATGTGAGTAAATCGCCCCCACAAATGACAATACGATTCAAGTAGCCAAAAAATTTTCAACATGGAGGAAAAAATGCCCCAAACTCTCTAACTCGTCACCCCCAAATCTAGAAATCGATCTCCTCAATATTCAACATATTCCCACAACAAAAAATCACCCTCCATTGAAATAAATCGACCCACATGGTGTGAGTGGGATGATTGGGCATGAGAGGGGCTAGGTGGCTCCTTGCTCATGTTAGAGTAGGCTCCACCCCAAAATTTCTAGTAGTTGTTGTAAATTCACCATTTCCATTTGAATCTTTTGCACTTGCATTTTGATCCACAAGAATAGGCTTGCACAAATTAGTGTGTTTTCACACCACGAGAAATTTCATGAAGGCTCTATCTTATTAAATATGACTTCATTAAGTTTCCTTCATAGAATAAAGCACTTCAACTTGAAAACTTTTCCCGCAAAATGGAACTCTATATCCCAAGGAAGACAATTGCCTAATAGGGTTCTCTTCCATGTAATGGAGCGTAGGAGATATTGAAAACACATTGAGTCTACTTAGGCCCAAACAAACTTGGTTAAGTAAGAAACTTGTAACAAACGTTTCAAGGTTTCAACTTGCTTGTAATGGAGACAACACTAGTTTTGGACTCCTAGGTACATTGGGCTTTTATCTACAGGCGGATCACCCAACACTAAAGACCAAATGAGAAAAGATTTATTTGGTTCTAATGCTAGCTTCCAAAGGCTTCACCACTGAAAGAGACAGGTGTTTTTCTTGGACTTGACTTGTGAAAACTTTTTCAGACATCCCTCAAGGAAAGGCTTAGCACATAGCCACTTGTAGCCAAAAGTAGGCTTATATTTTGTGAAAGTTGTATGGATCCTGCTTTGCTAGTCTTCCACCAGGTACAGGGTGATTGCAAGCCTAAATTGAGGAAGAGAGCATCCAAGATTAGGGTTTGAACTCATTCCAAGATCATCCAAGTAGTTCATTACAATGGTGATCAATCCTCATACTACCAATCAATATCGAGAAAATCAACAACCATACAAAAGTTTGCAATCCTAATACCTGCCAAATAACTCTATCATCCAAAGTCCAAAGCAATAAACCATAGTCCATGCAATATATGTTCGCCATCATCGTTGTTGAGGTCAAACACTTAGTTTGCAATGCTAGGTTGGGGTTCCATATCATATAGTTTAGGCTTCAAATAGAAATAAACAATGCACTACAACACTTATTCCTCCAGGCAATTATCACCATGAAATAACAAGAAAATCACTCCAATACAACCATGGAAACAAAATTGTAACAAATCCATGCCTTCAACCAACCCCAATTCTAAAAATCAAGTACGGGCCTTTGGGATGCTTTTAACACATCAAAACCAATGTTGCAAGCCAATATAACATTCTAAACCATGATTGAAACAATGAATTTCAATTGCCTTTTAAGCAACCAAGGACACTCGAAACCACTATGTAGCATATAATCAAATGTCAAAGTAAGTAGAAATGAATGTGCAATGATGTTGCCACATTTGGTCTAGAACATGGCTTCATCTTAATTATAAACATAAATAATGATAAACATAAATAATGTTATCCCATGTTAATATTGTATTGGCAAGGAGGAACCACAAAAAAGTGTTTTATGAGGAGCTTTAACCTTCTACACTATATTCTACATGGACCACTTAGTGTGGTTCTCCTACAATGGATGGAAGAAAACCTTATAACCCAATTGAATTGTGTGATTCACTAGTTGAAGTGAATCACTTATTTATAGTTGTTCCATTAGTGATCAAGCATAAGAGGATGTCTTAAAATTGAGTGGTTGATTGCTTAAGTTGAGCACTACTGAGAATCTTGTTGACTATCCTAGACACTTCTAGACATCAGGTACACTAAATTGGAAGTATTAATATACCATAGACCCAATATTTATGTAAATGCGTTCATATTCCCTCTAAGGACAATTATGAACAACTTGTTAAACCTCCTTAAAAATTTGCATGCTCCAATAGGAGTTGAGTGTGATAAGCACATCTAGGAGGCACATTATTCCAAGTCATCATGTCATTTTAGCACCTACAAAACTTTAGTGGCAATATTGTAGAAATTGTTTTTTGGCCTCGCCTCTACACCAATGTGGAGAAATACAACAACAAGGTTTGTGTCATGGTGTGACATTGCTAAATCAACCAACAAAATACAATGTTCACACACATATTTAACCATTCCTTCACACCTATAGAAATATATATCCATAGATATTTTGACAAGATTACTAACAATGCAACAAAAAATGATGAATTCTTTGTGGTTGTTTATTAGTTCTTGAAGTTGACAATCCTAATGCCTTGCAGGAAGACCAAGTGTAGAAGGAAATTCACAAAATAAGATTGTATTTTTCATTACTAATACCCAATAGACATTGGGAGGACATCTCAATGGAATTTGTGTTGGGAGTGACTCAAATAGGAATAAGTAATGACTCCATTTTGTTATTGTTGGTGTTAATAGATTGTATAAAATGAACCATTTTATTCCTTACAATAAGACAAACGAAGTTGTCAATACAAAGTTTTTTAATGAAGTGGTATGCTTGCATGGATTTACCAAAGAAATAACAAGTGACATCAATACTCATTTTTCGAGTAATTTTTTATGAACATCATGTCACAAATTAGGCAACATGTTTCCCTATAGTTATTCTTATTTGCATCCACAAATTGATGTGTAAACAAAGGTGGTAAATGGGAGTGACCTAGGAAACTTCATGTGGAGTATTGTTGGAGATTGATGGACACAAAAAGATTTGACATTGTTGCAAGCTAAATCTTCCTATAACTATAGTGTGAATGAAACTACAATAAAATGAGCCTTCCTAATTATTCAAGAAAGGAATTGAAAAAAATTTGTGGTTTTAATAGAGTTTCCAATTGATGAGCATATTAACAAAGATTATAAATTAATTGCAAAACATATTCAATAAGTCCAATCATAAATAAAACAAAATCTACATGAGATGAATAAAATACAAGGCACAAGCATATCTCCATAGAAAACAAATGATTCCTCAAGTTGGAGAGAAAGCAACAATGTACCTGAGAAAAAGGAGTGATTTCTTGAATGTACCTACAAAAAATTAAAGTAGAAGAAAACTGGACCTTTAAAATTTTTGAAGAGGATAAAATGAAGATGCATATGCCATTAATTAATCTCACAAAAGAGTTAGAAACCAATCCAGTTTTCAATGTTTCGGACAATTATACATATTGTATAGAGTCAAATGAAGAACTTGATTATGCTGAGGAGGCAACTTCATGAGAAATTACCAAAGAAGAAAAAAGAATAAATTGAAAGGGCCAGACACTAAGTTTACCAAATTTAGACACTACCAGGATAAATGAAAAATAACTATCCCTAAGGCATGTTTCCGATGAGGAGGCTATAGGTCAAAGGTTCAAATATGGTAAAGTCCCTCAAGTTTACCAACAACTATTGTGGCCTACGTTGAATTAATCTCTATTTGGATATTTTGGGGAAGAGGGGGCGGATCTCACCCTCTATCTATATATTCTAAGGAAGAGAGGGGGATCCCACCCTCTATATAGATATTCCAGGGATAGGATAGGATCCTGTGGGGTTTCCCTTTGGGAAAAAATGAAACATCGTGGGAATAATATGACCAACATTAAGAGTCTGAACTGTGTCGTTTAGAGTATACTTTGGTAAGGGGAGGTTGATGCATGTGAATGCAAACAAGAGGATAAGGTAGGTACATGGGAATGGGAAGGGAAGACACAATACATTGATAAAGTGCATGCACATGGGATGACAAGTCCATGGCGAGGTAAGAAAAAAATGTTAAATTTGGAGCATCACTTGGTGCATTCATTAATGAGTTTTGCATATAGAAAATGAGGTAGAAAAGATACTATGAGAGCTACCATAAGATAATTTTGGGTAAGGACTATTTTAGTTAATGACAAGTTTTGGATACGTTAGATATATCATTAGTGGACAATTAGTCCGTAGGGTTAGCTCAATCAATTGGTGCCATTATTGCAAGGATGCTTCTAGTAATTTAACTCATTGTGTAGGTCCCTAGTTCAATTTTTAAGGGTAAGGCACAATAATTTTATGCCACCCACTTTATACTGGATACCATCTTGAGCATGGGGGCAAGTGCCCAATGGTTTTCCAGGGAGTTATTTCCAAGGAAAAAAATTATCATTGGTGGATAATGATGGATGAGAACTTTATTTAAAAAAGGATGTGATGTACTTTCGAGAGGACAAAAAAAAATAGATAATTGTTAGTAAGAATTTTGTTAGTGAAAGTGCTTTTGAATGTTCATTTTCCTTCGACTTGTAATTTGATTATGTTATGATTTGACTTTTCCCTTGTACTAGATTAAGGTGTGAGTTTGTAACTATATACAAATATGCAACTTATCCAACTATATGAAACTATATACAACTTTATGCAACAATGCAACTTATGAAACTATATGCAAATATATTGCAACTATATTGTAACAATTTCGTATGCAACTATATGTAAATATGCAACTATATGCAACTAGGAAACTATATGAAACAATGCAACTTATCATGTTTTTCAATGACTATATGCAACTTTATGCAACTATGCAACTTATCCAACTATATGCAACTATGCAACTATATTGCAACGATTTCGTATGCAACTATATGCAACTAACTGCAACTATGCAACTATATGCAACAATGCAACTTATCATATTTTTTAGTGACAATATGCAACTATATGCAACTTTATGAAACACTGAAACTTATGCAACTATATGCAACTTTATGAAACAATGAAACTTATGCAACTATATGCAACTGTGTTGGTACCAAAAATGTATATTGGCACAATAACTTATATTCTTGTTTTAATGAGTGTAAATACCACCAAATAGGTATTTGTCGGATCTATATTCCTCGAGTGATGATCAAGATATACTAAGAGAGGTTGAAAGTGAGACGTGTTGTACTATATTTACCGGTTCTAGATCAACTAGATCTGAAAAGGTAAGGAAAATATTTCATATACACATGCAATTTTTTATTGCCAACGGAGGGTCATGTAATTATGATGTTGAGAGCATAAGAGACATTGAGTTTCCCTTGAGGTATAAACATCTAATGCAACGATGGGCACCTAAGGAGCAACTTGAAGTGAACACATATTTCTTCATCGATGGGAGGATGTATCACATTGCTCTTTCGTCCTTACATGGATTGGGGTTATTTTCCATGGATGACATAAAGGTCAGCTATGGCATTGTAACTGAATTGATGGAGTATGTCGGACCATTATACAAATACAATCATTGATTGATGTTGGTCCGATATACGCAAAGTATGCAGAGATACGGAGTTGCCGCAAATTATATACAACTAGTCGATAACAATCAAAATAAAGGGGCAACTATGTATATTGATGGAAGGCCAAAAGCTACTAGAAACATTGCGGGATTTATAAATAGTACACGACCAGTGGCAACAACTAAGAAAATGATTTGCATATTTGAGGGATGCGAAAGAAATCGTATATTTGTATGTGCAACAAAAACAATAGTTCTAGGTGAAGAGTTGTTGATCGATTACAACTTAAATCAAATAGATGGAGGGGGTACGATTATGGGGGTAAATATCTTACATACCATTCAACTCAACCTTTGATCAATCATTGTTACAATTTATTGCTGCAATATTTCAATTTTTTACAATTAGTTTCATAACTCTTGTTGATTAATTTATTGTGTCAACATCTATCCAGGGTGACCGTGAGATATCACAGACTACATCTGTCCAGGGTGACCATGGAAAGGTACCCACTATGCATCACTAGGTAAATGTTAAATACAGTAACAACTTATGACTACAACAACTAAATTTTTGAAATTTCATTATTTTTTTTTGATATTACTCCAATATTTCATTTTTTAAATGTTACAGGTGAATTTCATAACTTTTGTTGATTTATTTATTGTGTCAACTTCTGTCCAGGGTGACCGTGACCGAAAATCACCTGCTACATCTGTCCAAGGTGACCGTGGAAAGGCATCTGCTGTACCTCACCAGGTAAATGTTAAATACAGTAACAACTTATGACTACAACAACTAAATTTCTGAAATTTTGTTATTGTTTTTCTAATATTACTGCAATATTTCATTTTTTTAATGTTACAGGTAAATTTCATAACTTTTGTTGATTGATTTATTGTGTCAACATCTGTCTAGGGTGACCGTGTTCGAAAATCACCCGCTACATCTGTCCAGGGTGACCGTGGAAAGATACCCGCTGTGCCTCACCAGGTAAATGTTAAATACAGTAACAACTTATGACTACAACAACTAAATTTCTCAAATGTTAAAGTTCATCTCATTAATTTTATTCATCAATGTATTGTGGCATGGTCAACGTGGGAAGGCTCCCACTGAGGATATTGATGAGGATGAAATATTTTATTTGACTGACCCAATGACAACTGTAACGAAGGCCTTGAAGAAGGCTAACATAGAATATATAGGTTTGCTTAGCAAAATACCCCTGACACATGAGGACATGGCAATAGTTGTATAGATACCAATTACAATAACTAATTTTGGGGTAAGTGGAATATTCACATATTTTTATCAGCTATGACAATTTCATATCCATTTTTTTGTTTTATATTTTGTATATGATCTGATAAAGTAAAGTTTTTCGTTTGTAGGAGTTTTCAAACCCCGTGCGTGGGGAACCTGTCGATCCTGCAACTGCTATAGGTAGCAGTGATGGTCCAATGTAAAACAAATGTCGACATAGAAAAGTGCAAGTGAGGCTTTTTGAGCCTCCTGAGGTTCCCCTCGAATCCATTGATGAGCAAAATGATTTTGATTGGCATGACACGTTGGAGCATGATGAGCTGGAGCCTGAGACTCCACATGACTCTAGAGAGGAATGTATTGTAGATGGAGAGGATACTATTTTGCATGGAGAAAAACAAATTAAAAGCATCAGATCAATAGATGTCACCTTTCTGGTGGATGACGCATGTGTTCTGATCAAGATTCAGAAGATTGCAGGGAATTGTTAATTAATTGATTCATTTTTTTCATGAAATTGAAATGGACATTTGTTGAGATTATTATAAATTAATGGATAACACGTTTCTGCAGGAAACAATGTTTTCTATAGAAACTTAAATGACAAAGCATTAGAGTTGTTTGGCCCCACCATTTGCACACGGTGGAATGGCCAAGATAGCAAAAAGAAAGATGATTTAATAGACCACATGGTAAACTTGTTCGACAACACTTTCAACAAGAAAGTGGTTACAAAGTTAGTCGACGATAATTTAAAATATAACAGGGCCCAATATAGGGAGAAATTGCAATTAGACCTCAAGCACGAACACCCTCCCATGGTTCCAGAGAAAGAGTGGAAGGCACTAATAGAGGATGTAAATGAGAACTTGTTTAAAAAACAAGGAAGACATCCACGAGCTGGTCAAGCAAGGTACACCACATGTCATATTATCAGTGAAATATGATCATTTATGTTTTTCTTTCCTGTTTTAAGTAACAATTCCGATATCTAATTTTTTTCATAAATTCCATATGTAGGCTACTAGACACCTCCAAATCAACCAAGGCCAGAGTGGAAAAACACGACTAGCATAAACTAGGCCAGGGTCGCCATGGAAAACTAAAATCCCGAATAGTAAGATTTAAATGATTAACTGTGTTAATATTTATTTAACAGTAGCGAACAAATACATGTTTTTTTTATTGGTATTTTTAATGGTGTTATGCATTGCAGTTAAATATGTTCGACATTGCTGCCACCGAGGAGGACCTAAAGCTTGGTTATAAGCATGGTTTTACAAGTGTGATTGAATATAGAAAAATCTTTGGCCATAATCCTATCTCCCCAGCCATGTAGGTAAATCAAATGAATAAGGAAACCACAATAACATGCTTGTAAAGTATATTCATATTTTATTATATCACCCTTAACTAAGTATTTATGTTTGTTTTCAATCAACAGTGCTACCGCAGTAGTGAATATAGTGGTATTCAACAGACACCACGTCATACAAGGGTGCACATGTCCAATGACAATGTAGAGCAGAGTACCCATTCCGGTATGTATGCTTTAGAATTATAAATATTTATTGTGATTGTAGATATTTATTTCCTGAATTATACTTATATATTATCTTCTCAAAATTGAAGAGCATGTATCTCAGGAGGGTGAACTGCGAGAGGAACCAAGTGGACAAGAAATTAATGCACCAACTGTCATAGCTACACAGACAGGTAAAGAGAAATAGTGTAATGTTAATCAAAATAATGAATTAGTTATTTCAATTATATTTCAACATATCGATATGATCATTTGTGTTGTTGCAGTTCACGACCCTGAACAGATGCCTCGACACCATTCTCAATGACGTACCAGAAGTATGGTACATGAACAAACACAAACAATAGAAGGACAGGGCACACAAAATACAATGTCCTTGGATGATTATGATACCCCAATTGTTATTTTTATGAATGTAAAAAAACATAAATCAAATAAAAATTAGATATATAAATTCATGACTTGTATTTGGATGTTTATCGATGTTTATATGTTCATATGCTTCAATGTTTATGTGTTCATATGTTTTGATGACTATCCTAGTTATGCATGAATGTTTATATGTTTTCTATATAAAGAAAATCATTTGTTGGGTATGGGGAATTGAGAGCGATGTGAGGGGGGGGTTGGGGGTGGCATATGAGCTTCCACCTTCATGTGGTTTGCCTTGTTCAGTAGAGAATAACCTATTCTTGAAACAAAGAGAAGCTCATTAAGGTATGCGACCACTTAATTTTTTTCTAGAGTATTTTACATAATTAAATGCATGTTTATTTGCTTATTAATTATTTACTCATATAAATAATTTGTCTTTTATGATTCATGCAGGTCTTGGTGATGGAAATATATTTCGTGGACAACTCTTATCAAGTTGTATGGGCTAATGGATTTGGCGAAATGAAAATAAAAAGGTAAGGGTTTTGACGTGTTTTTTAAAGTAGGCTTTATACTAGTAAAAGTTCACAATCCTCATGAAAGGATACAATTGTATTTTTGGTAGACAAACATCAATTGTTTTAACAAAGTATAAATCATAGACTGTGGGAAAAACCTTTTTTTTGTATTCTTACATTGACCAATACAACTATAACATATTTTTAGTACAAAATCTTAACCACACACACACACATGAACCCTAAGTAAACAAATGATAGAAGATAAAGGGAGAATATGTACTAATAGGAGTGAATGAAGATAATGATATGAATAATGGAGTGGAGAGTGCACTCTAGCCTTGAATTGAATGATACTTGCATCCAACATGTCTCATTGTAACGTATGTTGTGATAGTTGTGTCTTCTCACTATAATGTATGTTTCTATGTCCATCATGGGATTCCTAGAGCACCACCTATCATTCATGATCCAACACATAGTAGTCAAGAATCCCATCCATTTCTAATGTGTGCAAGTATCGTATGATTAACTAATAATTTGTATCCTTAATTATGAGCTATCAATCTTTACTATCACCATATTCTTCTAGTGCATGTAGATTTATATTTGAAGTTTTGAATATTAGTGAAAAATTCAAGAACTACAACTTCCATGCAAAACAATCTACATTCAACACTTTATGAGTTATCCCAACATTGTTCCAATTGTGGATTTTTGAGAGGTGATTGGGTCCCACATTTTATTTACCTAGTTTAACCACCACTTCAAAATCAAACTCCTAAAATAGTCGCAAACATCGATAGAATTAACCTTTCAACATTGTATTGTTAACCAAATACTTGACCACTAAATTATCAATGGACAACTTGAAGGATTGGTCCAGAAGATAATACTTGAAATTTTGTAGCAAATACACCATCACCAAGCCTTTTCCTTTCATGGTTGTGTAATTATTTTTTTTTTCTAGAAAATTACTTGAGGTGGTGTAGAATGTGTTCCCCTAGCTATGCCAACATTTTCCCAATGCAATGGTAGTGGAATCCACATGGACATGGAAAGACCCCAATGCGATAAAATGCATGTTGGGTTCTTGGAACATTTCAAATTATTTTGATAATAATAACTTTGATCTGTTCTAACGAGAAGGTCTAAGGTTCGAGCCCGTATAGCCCTATACATTCCATTAAGTTACACTACTCTTATATATATATATATATATATATATATATATCCCCTCATAGTCCCTATGACTTGGACTTTCAAAGTCTTTCGGATCATATCAATATCTTGTCCTTATCAAGATCGGTGGATGGGAACATGGGTCAACACAAACCTTATGTCTAGTAGGTTCCTAGTCCTACTATATCTTCTCGTGAGTCCAAAGTTCATAATGAAATTCCCACAATCATTTAAGGATATATACCAAAGTGATATCCAATGTTTATACCCTCTATTCAAACATGATGTGTTAAGTTGTGTTCCATAAACTTTGTGGCATTAGTTGTGCCATTAAACACTAGTGGATCTTTAATCTCTACATGAATCCACTTAATGGAATTTGGTAGTGTGCATATTTGTGTCAATTAATTCTCATACTCCCTAGGTGTATGAAAATGCAAAAATGCAACTTATACAACTTATGCAACTATATGCAACTTTAAGCAACTATGTTGCAACTATATGCAACTTATGCAAATATACAACTTATCCAACTTTATGCAACAATGCAATTTATGCAACTATATTGCAACTATGCAACTATATGCAACTTTATGAAACAATGCAACTATATTGCGACTATATGCAACAATGCAACTTATCATGTTTTTTAGTGACAATATGCAACTATATGCAACTTTATGCAACAATGAAACTTATGCAACTATATGCAACAATGCAACTTATGCAACTATATGCAACTGTGCTGGTACCACAAACGTATATTGGCACGATAATAAATCATTGCATCAACAACCTACAACTCCCCCTCGTCTAGTTGTATACTACAATTCCCTTTCCCAATATGCTAGTTGGATACTACAATTCACTTTCCCACTATGCTATGTGAAATGCATGACAATGTTACATCTTTCTCCAACCACTAAGACGGATTTTTGTAAGCCTTTTGATAGTCTAACTCTTCATTTTAAAAAATGTACATTACTAGGATGGATTTTCATAAACCTTTTGACATTTACGAGTAGATGATTTGTGGACACTCTTCACAAGGTGTTTTTATCGTCAAGTTATTTGTCAAATTTAATATGTAGATATTGATATATATGTCAAGTTCCATGTGGTGTTTTTATTGTCTAATTTATTTGTTATTGTCAAGTTATTTGTCAAATTTAATGTGTAGATATTGCATATATGCCAAGTTCCATGTGGTGTTTTTATTGCCTAATTCATTTGTCAAATTTAATGTGTAGGTGGTTGTACAGTACATCGAATGTACACTCTTTACCTAGCTCAAATTTCAACTATAAATCAAGAACCCTAAAGAGGTATTTTAAATATAATTTTGGTTTACTTGTAGTTTTTTTATAAAGAAGTATACTTATTTTAGAGAACCCCCATATACAAAGTCTTTATCCATATTCTCATTGTGGAAAATAAATTAGAAAAGATCTCTCACTTCATTCATTTCCATAATCCTAACCTTATTACTATCCCTAGTCCAAATCCTAGTTCCTATTAAACAATGCATGAGGCTAATCCCAATAATCTAGACCCCTCCTCTCATCCCACATGTTAGTGCAAGTATTATAAGGCTCCAAAGGACACTACTACAAAATGGTTATTCTTATAATAATAATTCATATCCAAATCCTTGTAAATAGATTAGAAATCCCTTGATGATCCTAGAGTACACCAATCTTTCGACACTTCTCTCCAAAAAAAAATAGTCCCTATTCCAAACTCTATTGAAAAAGATCCCTCATTACTCATAATGATGAATGAAATTTATTCCCCTCTCTAAGTCTCATTTATACTCATAATTGTTAGATCAAAGACCAACTTGCCACTATAATCCTTGACAATTGTAACCAAAATAATCACATTTTCCATCACTCCTCACCTCTCTCCTTATCATTGGGGATTTGTACAATAGGACATAACTCATATTCTCATTAATAAACATTGTGGAGTCACCCTTGTCATAGAGATGTTTCAAGATAATGTTGAATGTTATGTATCTCCCCTTGATTACTCTAATTTACTCTTGAACATATCATATGAACAATAATGAAATGCTTTATAAGATGTCCATTGAAATACCTATCAACTCTTTAAAGATAACAAAACCTATGAACTCATCTTTATTGCAATACCCTTTCCATGTAATGATGTGACCAAGACATTCTACATAAATATATTTATTTCTTAGTTGTACCTCACATCCAACCATTTCATATAGTTTCACTTTCTCTCTTCCATACATTCCAAATGATACCTTCTCATCCTTCTACCCCATCAAAAACAATGAAATTCGTTATAAGATTTTCATTTCAATACTTATCAACTCTATAAAGATGACAAAAACTATGAATTCACTTCTTGCAATACCTCTTCCTTATAATGTTAAGACCCAACAAAACTAATACATAAATACCTCTCTCCCACTTTTATATCACATCAATCCATATCATCTCATATGGTTGCACTATCCCTCTTCCAAACTCTCTAAATAATACATTCTCATCCTTCTACCTAGATGCACTCTCACTCTGCTATTCTTATTCTAAATCCCAAACCTCCTCGATGATTTTTAACTCAATATTTTTTTTTCTACCACACAACAATTAACAAAATACATATATGATCTATTATACCTAGTTCCATAATTGCTTTCCCTTGTCCTCTCGCTGGCTACAACAATGATAATTACAATACTTTTACCAGATAATGTTTACACAATGTAGGATTCATAAGAACTAGCACCCAACCACTACACTTTTGTATACAATAGTTCCTTCATAAATTGTTCCTCACCAGCTATAATATTTATGTCATTATTAGCTAACTTTTCTAGCAATTTAGAACTACATATATAGAGTTAGATTTATGACCATTTTTTCTTAAACAACACCACAACCTTAACATTCTATTGCTATGTCTATTCGGCCAGATATTGTCCACATCGACACTGCACACCTCATATGACTTCTCTAGTTAGAACTACATACCTATATAGGTAGATGTACAACCATTCTTTCTTAAACAACAACAACACCACAACGCTAGCATTCTATTGCTACGTCTACTCAGTTAGATATTGTCCACATAGACACTACACTTTAGATGGTTTCTCTAGTTAGAACTACATACCTATATAAGTAGATGTACAACCATTCTTTCTTAAACAACAACACCAAAGCCTTAGCATTCTACTTCTATGTCTACTCAGCTAGATATTGTCCCCAATGACACTACACCTCATGTGGCTTCTCTAGTTCTCCATCCTTCAATGTAACTCAAACATGGCTATATAGATTCTCTTCATATGTATAATTCACAAGCATGGATGCACACCACCACCAGTGCTTATTTGTACCATAGAACACATTCCATATTCATTGTGCACATTAATCATTGGAGTTTTCTTGTTTACACTCTAGGAGAAACACATCAGATCATGGAAATGAAATCTTCAATGGATACTGATCACCTCGGTGCTACAACAAGTTCTTCACATTAACACACAAATAAGTATCAGTCCTAGATCACCACAAGCTCAGACTAGAACATCCTTACTATATTCAAATACCATGCATTCTATTTTTCCATCAAGTCTATCATGTCCTTGAAAAAACACAGTTGCAAGAGATTGCAACAAAGCACACTCATCCTTGTAGGATCATATCAATAGTTCATGCCATACCACCCTTTAATCTTTCCACCAAGTCTATCACCTAGAGTAGTGTGATCACCCTTCATTTCAAAACATTGTGATCATACTAACTTGATTTGGTGTGAACTAGCCTTCGAGTTAAAAATTTCCATTTCTCTTCATTTATATGGTTTCATGTACCTTCATTTGAATAGGGTGAGTTACCTTTACTTGAATAGGTGTAAGTGTCTTTGTTTAAACAAGTGCTCCATTGTTTTGATCTACCATTCTTTCAAAGCATAATTTTTTTCATGGGAACAACTTTGATTTCTTTCATTCATATGAGTGTGAGTAACCTTTATTTTTTTGGTAAGGGAATGACTCAACCACAAGGCTATGGGTCAATCATGAATCATGAATCCTGAATCCCAACATCCATCTTCTCCATATGGTATACCATATTACAATAATGTAATATGGTATACCATATCTCATGTAGATTTTGTTTTAAAAAACTTAAAGGAAGCGTGGAAATATCGACGATAGTTCGTCGCAAGGCAAGGATTTTTTTTGAACAAGCATGGCAATAGTGATGAAAGTTTGTCGCACTTTGCCACGGTTTTGCGTTGCACATATAGCATCTGTGTCGTAAGTTTTGTCTCTGCCAAACGTTTTCGTCGCTATTGCCATGCTTTTGCGTCGCAACGTTTCGCAGTTTTGTGTCGCACGTATGACATTTGTGTCATAATCTGTTGGTAAGTTTTTTACCTTGGCACGGTTTTTCATCCCTATTGTGATGAAGTTTCGTTGCTATTTCCATGCTTGATAAGGTAAACCTATCTTGATGGTGATGACACATGGAGGGATAATTTCGTCGTTGTTTCCACAAACACCTGGTTCGTGGATATAGCGAAGAAAAATAGTGTTTTCTTTCGTGGAAAGTGCGACAGATATGTGTGGCAATAGCAACGAAAAACCATGGAAAATTTGGTCATATGTAATAGTTCCAATCGGGGTTACAGGGGTGTCCAACAATGTGAGTTTAAAAACCTCTTGTATTTCATGCATATATGCTTCCCCGACCGTGGATTTATGCACTGAATGACAAATCACAGTAATTTAAAGACATTGGAACACGTCTCTACCATGAAAAAAAAATTAACCCACAATTCCTGCTAAGGAAAGTACTCTAATACCACTTGTAAGGTACTAGATGTAATATAATATGCAGAAACAAGAATATTCAACATATATCAATGGAACAACAAAAAATGAGAAGAGCAACACGAGAAATAATACCTTTATTCAAAGAAAGCAATGTTCACTTGCCTCTTCAAGGGGGAAACTTTCAACAGATCAAAGATCTATTACAATAATTCTCAAGATAATCTTTCTCATACCTCCTACTCTTATTTATACTAATTCTATCTTCTAAAGAACATTCTAAAGGAATATCTTTCTAGAAGTGGAAGCTTCTATTAGGTATTCTTACATTGACTTGTTTACATTTATTAAATAGGCCTTACTAACTAATGTCAACCTTTATTACATGGAAAATATATCTAGGAATTATTAACTAATGTCAGCCTTTATTACATGGAAAATATATTATTCTAGCTATGTGAGGGGTTAGGTCCCTAACATCAAGGAACTGGTTGAAAATGAAACTGATTTGAAAATCAAATGCTTAATATCAGATAATGAAGGTGAGTTTACTTCAAATGAATTCATAGGTTTTTGTGAAGAAAACTGAATAAAAAGACAATTCGCAACAGCTAGAACACCTAAGCAAAATGGAGTTGCTAAAAAGAAAAACATAACTATAAGAGAAATGGCCAGAACCATGTTGAATAACATCAAGCTAAGTGATATCTTTTGGGGACAAGCAATGCATACAACCGTTCATATCTTGAACAAAGGATTGATCAGAAGTAATAGTGATAAGACTCCATATGAGTTATGGAAAGGAAGACCGACCAATGTCAAGAACTTTAGAGTATTTGGAAACAAACATTACATAAAAAGGAAAGACAAGAAGATTGGAAAATTTGACTCCCGGGTGGACGAAGGCATATTTGCTGGGTACTCATGAAAAATAAAAGAATATACGTGCTACAATTTAAGACTCAACAAGATAGTGGAAAACATCAATGTCAAAGTTGATGAAACAAACTTGCTGAAGACCAACAAGGAAAACATAAATTCAAACATATTTGAAGAACATGGAAATGAAGAACTAAAGAAAGAAGAAGAGGAATAATAAGAAGAAGAACACGATGAGAAGCAACCAAAAGCAGAACAAGAAGAAAGAAACCAAAAATATTTTCAGATACCTAACTGTCGAGTTCAGAAGAATCATCCACCATAATAAATCATTGGAGAAATAGGTGTCGAAGTAGAAACTAGAAGAAGAAGGCAAACACATACACCTGAAAAAGGAAATTTTTCATTACTGTCCATAGTTGAACCAAGTAACTTTGGGGAAGCTAGAAATGATGAATATTGGATCAGGGCTATGGAAGAAGAACTAAATCAAATAGAGAAGAATGAGATATGTGTAAGTTTTAAACCTGTGAAGTAAAACAATGCATATAGATTCTTAAGCCAAACATAATTTAATCAATGGATCATACACATAGTACACAAAGATTTTATACCGAAAACCCTCAACCGAGAAAACCTTTCTTATATTTATATATCAAATTTCACCATACACCATAAAATATATACAATGTTTTTAGGTATTCCATAGATACCAAAACCCTAATCCCTTAATCCAGGATCGTCAGACGCAATTGTTGAATCTGACGTGCCCACACACACACATGCAAAGAATATAACACATACCCAACATTCTCCCACTTGTTGTTTTCTTTGCATCCAGAGGTCCAGGGGATTATATAGTCAACAATCTAGGGCAACAATGCCCATTCTTACTCTACACCAGGAGAAATTTTCTGTGCTCATAGACTTTGTCAATGAATCTGCAACATTATTCAAAGTGTCAACCTTTTCCAACAACACCTTGTTTTTCTCAACCATGTCTCTCACAAAGTGATACTGAACATCAATATGCTTTGTCTTCGAATGATAAGCTGGGTTCTTTGCCAGGAAGATTGCACTCTGACTGTCAAAATCTAATCTCACTACTTGTTGTACCAACCCAATACGTGAACACAATCTTTGTAACCATACTACTTCCTTGCTTGCATGAGTGGCTGCCATGTGTTCATCTTCTGTAGTTGAGAGTGCCACTACAACTTGTCTTTTGCTCATCCAACTGATTGCTCCTCCAAATAGGTTAAACACATACCCACTTGTGGATCTTCCACGATCTATATCTCCAACCCAGTCTGCATCAACAAAGCCATGTATGTCCACCACTCTGTCCAATCCTGGTTTTCCTTGGTAGCATAATCCATAACTGGTAGTTCCACGAAGATACCTGAAGACCCTCTTTACTGTTGTCCAATTCTCCTTCCCTGGTTTTGACATATACCTGCTCAAAACTCCCACTGCATGTGCAATGTCCGGTCTAGTACAGACCATTGCATACATCAAACTGCCAACTGCACTGGCATACAGAACATGGGACATGTCCTCTTCTTCTTCATGTGTCTTGGGACACTGATCCGTAGATAACTTTACACCTATAGGAATAAGAACCTTGAACGATTTACTTCCATGCATATTAAACCTATGAAATATCGTCTCAACATATTTTCTCTGATTCAACCAGAGTTTCCTGTTTGCACAATCTCTTTTAATCTCCATTCCCATAATGAAGTTAGTAGCACCGAGATCCTTCATGTCAAATTTGGAGGATAGCTGGGATTTCACCTCCTTGATAACATCCATGTTTTTTCCTACCAACAACATGTCATGAACATACAACACTACATAAATGAAGTGATTACCAACCTGCTTGGAATATACATAGTGATCAACCCTGCTTCTCACAAATCCCAATTCAAGGATGTATGTATCAAAATTTTGGTACCACATCCTAGGTGATTTCTTCAGACCATATAGTGATTTCTTTAGCTTACAGACCAACTCTTTCTTTCTCTTCACTACAAAGCTTTCTGGCTACTTCATATAGATTTCTTCTTTTAGTCGCCATGTAGGAATGTTGTTTTCACATCCATCTGTTCCACTTCAAGATCAAAAGTAGCAGCAATAGATAAAATAAATCTAATAGAAGTTAACTTAGCAACAGGAGAAAAAATCTCACCAAAGTCAATTCCCTCTACCTGGGAATAACCTTTTGCTACTAGTCGAGCTTTGTATTTCTCCACTTTTCCTTCTGCATTAAACTTCTTCTTAAACAACCATTTGCTACCAACAGATTTTCTTCCAGTTGGCAACTCAACTATATCCCATGCCTCATTCTTATCCAAGGCATCCATTTCTTCAACCATGGCCTTCTTCCATAGTTTACTATCCTCTAAATTCACTGCTTCCCTGAAAGTTATAGGATCATCATCAGTAATAGATAAAGAAAATTTGGAACGAAAATCAGGTGGACTATACCTTTTTGGTTGCCTTCTTTCTCTCACTGATATCCTCAATACTGAGGTATGAGGTTCTTCTTCTTTTGCTGCTGCTTCATCTTCTTCAAATGATTCAGATTTTGCATCATCCAACTCTAGCTCTATTTTCTCAGGTTCTTCTGGCCTTGGTAGGAATTCGTGTTTGGAAACATCTTTTACCTCTCTGAAAACAACATCTCAACTGTAAACAATCTTCTTGGTTTCTAGGTTCCAAAGATTATAACCTTTCACACCATCTTTATAACCAATAAAGATACAATTTTCAGCTTTTTTATCCAGCTTACTCCTATTTTCCTTTGGAACATGTACATAAGAATCACAACCAAACACTCTAAGATGTTGAAGAGAGGGTTTATTTCCAGTCCATACCTCATGTGGATTTTTATCATCCAACGCTAATGAGGGTGATCGATTGACTAGGTAACATGATGTACCCACTGCCTTTGCAAAAAATTACTGTCCTAACTCGGCATCGCTGAGCATTATCCTTTCTTTTTCCATCAGTGTCCTGTTCATCCTTTCTGAAAATCCATTCTGCTGAGGAGTGTATGGAGTAGTCTTCTGCATTGCTATACCACACTTCTTACAGAATTCTTTGAATTCATTTCCGCAGAATTCTCCACCATTATCTGTTCTCAATACCTTTATTTTCTTCTTTGTCTGATTTTCTACCAGAGCCTTAAACTCTTTAAATTTATCAAATACCTCATATTTATTTCTAAGAAAATCAATCCATGTGTTCTTTGAGAAATCATCTATGAATGAAACATAATACACAGACTTTCCTAATGATGGAATAGGCACAGGTCCAAACACATCACTATGTATCAACTCTAATATCCCCTTTGTTCTTGTAGCACCAGATGGGAATCTTACTCGATTATGTTTACCATATATGAAATGTTCACAGAAATCAAAATCCAGAGTGCAATTAGCCATACCTTCAACCATACCTTTACCGTGTAGTGTTCGAAGGCCCTTTTCTCCAATATGCCCCAGTCTTTGATGCCACAACATGGTCTTCTTTTCTGAGACAATATTGATCTTGTCTCCTTCATTTCTCTTCTCAGGGACAAAAAAACTGTTGCACTCGTTAGTATAAGTGCTTCCCAACAACGTGTACAAAGTTCCACACCAAACTCCCCTCATCAACACCATTGCTCCTCATAACATCTTGCAAGTGTTCTTTCCAAATACAGTATTCACTCCTGCATCATCCAACTTGCTTACAGATATTAAGCTCCTGGCTAGTTTTGGAATGTGAAGAACCCCAGGGAGTGTTCTAATCCTTCCATCTTTTAGCAACAACTTAACCCTTCCACGTCCCATGATTTTTGTTGTTGAGTCATCTTCTAGGAATACATCACCACCATCATATTTTTCATATTCAGAGAACCACTTCCTGTGAGAAGTCATGTGTTATGACGCACCTGAGTTGATCAACTATACATCAAGGTCTGCATGTGTACTTGTAGATGCCAGGTAAACATCACCTTCTTCTTCAGTGGAGGTTTTTGTCTCTGTGGAAGAGGTACTATCAGATCCATTTGGTTTTTCAACCTTCTTAGACTTGCAATCTTTCTTATAATGCCCTGTTTTACCACACTTTCAGCATTTCCTCAAATATTTTCTTGGAGACTTAGATATACCTATAGATTTAGATCTCCCCCTCGAAGACTTACCGGGATTCCTGTCTTGGGTACAACCTCTTACAAATAAAACATTTGTGCTATGAGCATCCATGATTTTCTGCCTCATCTCTTCAGATAACAAGGATGCAACTACATCCTCATACTTCAATGTAGATTGAGTGGTACTACCTATTGCTACAACCGGATTATCCCAGGAGTTTGGCAAAGAACATAACAAAGTAATACACTTATCTTCTTCTGCAATCGTAATATTAACAGAGACAAGTTGACTTACCGGATTATTAAAGGAATTTAGATGTTCTGTCGCAGAATCTCCATCTTCCATCCTAAGATGATACAACTTCTTTCGAAGAAAAATATTGTTTACCAGGGACTTTGATTGATACAAATTCCCCAACTTATCCCATAGTTCCTTGGCTGTAGATTCTCCTGAGACATTCAACAACACTGAATCTGCCAGGCAGAGTCGAATAGTACTCCTTGCTCTTCTGTCCAACTTCTCCCAATCTTCCTTCGACATACTAGTAGGTGGTGTACTGGTAGTTTGTGTACTAGTAGGTTTTGTACTAGTAGCTCGTGTGCTAGTAGACGGTGTACCAGTAGGCTGTGTACCAGGATCCACAACGATCCATTGTTCTTTGTCTACAAGAAGGTCCTCCATCTTCAACTTCCATAGCTCAAATTTTTTACCGTTGAACTTCTCTATATCGATTCTAGAAGAGCTTGTCATTCCTCTTTCTACACTCAAATCACCATTGTAAAATCTCCCACTAAACCCATGTTTATCACAGACCCAAAATAAACTTTCTCTATCAAGACCGAGCCAAACCCTCAACAACAAAGGCATCCCTCTGAAGCCAAAAACGAGCTCTGATACCACATGTGAGTTTTAAACCTGTGAAGTAAAGCAATGCATATAGATTCTTAAGCAAAACATAATTTAATCAATGGCTCATACACAAAGTACACAGAGATTTTATACCAGAAACCCTCAACTGAGAAAACCTTTCTTATATTTATTATATCGAATTTCACCATTCACCATAAAATATATACAATGTTTTTAGGTATTCCGGGATCGTCAGATGCAGTTGTTGAATCTGACGCGCCCACACACACAGATGCAAAGAATATAACACATACCCAACAATATGGGAAGTCGTTCGAAGACCAAAGGACAAAAATGTGTCTGGGAGAAAATGGGTCTTCAAAAATAAGCTAAACGAAGATGGAAAGGTAACCAGAAACAAAGTAAGACTAGTGTGCGAAGGATATGCTTAAGTTGAAGGAATAGATTTCAAAGAAACTTGTGCTCCTATGGATAAAATGGAAGCAATCAGATTGTTCTTGGCTTATGCATGCTCCAAAAGGATCAAAGTGTATCATATGGACATAAAATCATCTTTTCTAAATGGATAATTAGAGGAAGAAATCTACACAGAACGCCTAGAAGGGTTTCTACTATCAGAAAAGGAAGACTATGTTTGCAGATTGAAGAAAGATTTGTATGGACTTAAGCAATCTTTGAGGGCTTGGTACTCAAGATTGGACAGGTACTTACAACAAAAATGATTCAGAAGGGGAAATGCATATAGTAACCTCTACATAAAAGTGGATCAAGATAATATGATTATTATTGAAGTGTATGTTGATGACATCATCTTTGGAAGTGACAATGATAGATTGAGTCATAATTTTTCCAAGGATATGCATAATGAATTTGAAATGTCCCTACTTGGGGAGTTGGATTTCTTCTTGGGACTCTAGATATCTCATCGAGATGAAGGAATTTTCATTTTCGAAACCAAGTACATCAAGGAAATGTTGAAGAATTTCAAAATGAAAGAGTGTAAACTTGTGAGTACTCCTATCGTTACCGGTTGCAAGTTGAGAAAAGTTGATGAATCTAAAGAAGCAGATCAAAGACTCTATAGATCAATGATTGGTAGTATACTCTATGTGATAGATTAAAGACCATATGTAATGCAAGCAGTTGGACAGGTCATAAGATTTCAAGTGGCACCAAAGGAAAACCATGTTCTAGCAGTGAAAATGATCTTCAAGTATATTAAAGGAACAACATATTTTGGGCTATGGTATTCAAAAGAAAATTAGTTAACTATGGTTGCCTACACAGATGTATATTGGGCAGGAAGTATTGATGATAGAAGAAGTACAAGTGGAACAACTATCTACTTAGGTGACTACTTAGTGTCTTGGTTGAGGAAGAAGAAATCTTCAATATCCTTATCCACAACAGAAGCATAATATATCACAACAACATCATGTTTTACTCAGATTATCTAGATGAAGCAAATCCCGCAAAACATACAAGTGAGATATGATGAGCCTATTCTGATACTCTATGACAACACTAGTTCTATAAGTATCTCCAAGAATCCAGTGATGCATTCGAAGACCAAACATATTCCTATTAAGTTGCACTTTTTTAGGGAAAAAATCATAGAAAAAAATATTAAGTTGGAGTACATTGGGACAAAAGAACAGATTGCAAACATCTTCACAAAGCCTCTTCCTAGGGATATCTTTGAGTATCTTCGACAAAAATTGGGAGCAATTTCTGCTCCAAATTGATTTCCATAATCTTCTGCAAGAAAAAAAGAAGGTAATATTGTTAGGGGGAGCTATCCTTTGCAATTGATGTCAAAGGGGGAGAGAAAAACAATAAAACTAGAAGCATGAAGACAAGGGATTCAATATGAAGACAAGTGGACACTACAATCATTGGGATCAGAGCATGAAGATAGGGGGAGCATGATTGTTCTATGAAGTTGCCATCAATGCCAAAGGGGGAGATTGTTGTAAAATTGGTTTTCATTGATGTCAACCTTATAAGAAGCCCTAAAGAAAACCCCAGAAGCCCCTAAAAGTGATGATGATGTGTCCACTTGAAGAAGCCTTGAAGAGCCTTGAAGGATCCTTGACAGAAGTGTATATAACTCCAAATTGGTCCCTTTATGGCATATAGATTTTAAGCATGGCCCTCATGAGATGAGATAACATGTGGTTGTTTCCACATTCCCACTTTGAGTTGTACACAAATGGAGCTTTGACGAATCCAAGTGAAGAAGCCCCTAAGGTCGACTGTCCTTAAGGAAAAGGTGCGACCCAAAAGTTGCGACGCTTGGTCACAACCCCTCAGGTGGAGAAGACTCATATAAATAAGAGGAGCCTCATTTTACATTTGAATCACACCAATTCTACATAGCCAAGGAAGATGAGTGAATTTCAGCCTAGAGGAGCGAATTTCCAAGGGAATATAAAGTGAAGAAGGGAGAAATTCCAAGGGAAGATGAAGTCTTGTGATGCTTTGTTCTATGATTTTATTTGAAGGTCATCTTGGATTTTTCAATATAATTTTTTTCCTAGAACAATTCAAATAGAGAAACTTGGAGGTGTTTTAGAATAGATAACTAATTATATTGGGTACAAATTTCAAGTCTGGACTCGTTACAAGTTTGGAGTTATACTCAATGGAAGTTGAGGTTTTTAAAACTAGGGTTTTGTTCTTCAAAATGAGTCATCTTGAAATTTTAGCTATAATGTTTTTTTAGGGATGATTCAAAGATAAAAACATGGAGTAATTTTAGAGAAGATATCAAATAATATTGGGTACAAGTTTTAGATCCCGATTCATTAGAGGTACAAAGATATACTTGTTGGAAGTTAGGGTTTGTGACTAATCCGAAAACTAGTCCCAAACGTGTGTTCGAAATAAAAAAATTATATATGAATATTGGTAGGTCCAAATTGAATTCCAATTGTTTCATTAGAGGGACAACATATCATAATATCTGAGGTCAAATTTTCAGAATCAGAAATGAAAAATTGAGCTCGTGGTGAATCTTACAAGTTTGCAGATTTGAGGTACAGTTATGAACAATTTTGTATGTAGATTTAAGAAGTGATTTTGGGCTTGTATTTGAAGGTTGATTTGATCTTGTATCATCATTTAAAATATTCCAAGGGGATTGATGTCTCCTTCCAGTAGGTGTTGGAAAACTCGGGGAGTGGGTGCTTCCTTCAAGTTGGTGCTTGTAAAATCTTGAAACTACTTAAGAAAATTTTCTGTGGTTTTCTCTCGGTTGGGTTTATACATAAAAAATTGTGTGCAATGTGTATGAGTTTATGTGATAATGAATGGAATGATTAATGATTAATGTTTATGTAGTTCTTGAAGTTAAAACTGTTGAAATATCTCTATACTGATTCAAACCCCCTCTCAGTATTCTTGAATATTCTAACAGAAAGCAGATGCTAGGATGAACATAATGTGTACTCCTCTGCTAGACCTTTTTGATGAGGTATCGATTTCCCCAAATGGAGATCATATGTAAACATTATACCCTTGGGATTTTGACGTATCAAATATGCCCATCGGGGCCCACAAACCTTTTGGTGTTTCATCGCCCAGGGTTAGGGTTTTGGATGTTTAGGGTTTTCTCATTTATGCTATATGTTAAAAATACCTTTGGGAGTCTCATTGTAATCATCTTCTTGTGGATGCATGCATCGATCACATCTCTTCTCAGAGATAAGCTACCACCATTCTAGCGACTTCATTTTACTATGTATTTTCTTCTACAGTCTCTGCATATTTTATTCTTTAATAAAAATTGAGTATTACTGTATCTCTATGTTTTTGGTCTATTTTTGTGTTTCATTTCATTCCCTCATAAATCTAGATCACTCTATCTACACTACTAGTTGTGTATTCTCAACACATAAACTGTAAATCTTTTTTTCCTTGTAAATATATACTATACAACATACATTAAAGTAGTATGCCAAAACCTGTATAATTACTTTTATCAATTTTTATTAACAATAACTCTCATAATGATATTTATACAATTTAAAAAGGAAACCTAAAAGAATATCTGTAATACCTCGTTTTTGAGTCCCTAGATAAATAATGTATTTTTTTTATTGATGAAATGTTGGAGTTCCTATAAAGTTGAAAGGTCGAAGTGTCTAGAAATGTAATACTTTGAATATATTAATAAAATACATCGATGGATGCAAGATAAACAAGGAAAAAGATAGGGGGCTATGATTCCATGAGGGAGGGGGATAAATGAACTATGTCTTATTATTATTATTATATTCACCATCCAGGTTTTAGTTGGGGAAATTGGTTACATGAAATTCTTGTGGAAGGCCATGTGGTGCTTTATTGCATGTAATAATATAAACCCATCTTTTGGGTTGTTTGGGAGTTCCTCGATCATTGTTCCTCATTCATTTGTTCCTGATTCATTCTTGTTCTTGGGTTGGGCATGGGAGATGAATTATGGGAAGAGAAGAGCCATTGTTTGTTGGTTGTAAGTAATTATTGGTTATTCCAGAAAGGAATGGATGTTGATGTGCATGAGAATGATGGTAGTTGAGAAAGAAATGTTCACAACTGAGAATTTTTGGAGTTTCCAGCATTAATATTTCCTGACCAGTAGCACTGGATCCCTAGAAAAGAAGTGGAACAACCTAAGGTACTACATTGCAAAGAGAGGGGTTCATTTCTTTGGGTTCTGCAGGATGAAGGGAAGAGAGATGATAAACTAGGATTGCCCTGTGGTTGGGAAAACTATGAGATTTTGATAGTTGATTGTGTGGGTTAGAGTCAGCCTAGGACCCATCCTTGTGGATTCATATCCCTGGCTCGGGGGTGTTCTACCATTGAGAGCTAGAACAACAATGTATATGGTTGAGTGGAACTTTCGACGTCTGCATCCAGTTGGTGAATGCTTATTTGAAAATGTAAGTGCTCTTTATGTTTTCTCTGTAATTATATTCCGTTGTATATTTATTATCTCTGGGATGCATTTATATTAAGCATGCTTTTTGTTAATGCTGTGCATGGCATGTTGATCATTTATTTTATGGTTTAGCATGTTCTTGTTAATTACATGCATTAGTTTCATGTTTCTTGATTGATTAAAGATTGGTAATAGAAATTCAAATTTTCCTAAGAATGAAAATTTAGAGGTACCCAAGTCAATGGGTACGTTATAGATTGGGAAATTTGGGGACTTGTTCCACAGTAATGTGGCCCAAACTGGCGGTCTGACTACATTATAGATTGGTATTAGAGTGAGATTGCAGTGTTTGTGTCGTTTTGCAGGTCGTTTTGTGCAGAGGCCAAGCCAAAAGTAATGTTGAGGGGTCGGGCATGGAAAATATTGACAATTAGTAGAATTGAAATTGGTCGAGGGAAGCTCAATTACAGAATTCCATGGTGGCCTTTGTTAAACTTTCAAAATAAGACATTCTTGAACATTTCGAAAAATTATGAATTTTGGGAAATTTGGGTATTTTCCGTACATGACGTCAGTAGTGACGTGGAGGCCATGTGTCAGGTGACATGGAAGTGATGACTTGGACTACCACAATAGTAGGTCCATGGTGGAAACCGATGGCATGGTGGCAAGTTCAGTGGTGAGGTGGGAGGTCAATGTGGTGGGGCAACAAACCATGGTATTGAACGAAACTGTTGGTGGTATCGCATGCCAAGGGAGTGGTTTTGGAAACGTTTCTTGATGATGAAAAAATAATTAAAATGTGCTACATATCATCGAGTGGTAAGCGGTATCACATCGTGAGGCGTCGTTAACCTCCCGACAACTTCACCATGCAAAATCAACCACAACTGTGGATCTCTCGATCATCTTAGCCATTGGATCGAGGAGCATGCAAGTTGTCATGACCAACTAAAGGGTGCCAGGTGGTAGGTCCATAATGGCAGGTATGCAGTGCTCGGTGGCAGGCTCAGAGCTAACGTGGGTGTTGCATAGGTGAGGTGGTATTGAGAGATACCATAAGCGTTATCACATGGTGGCAAGGTAGTTTTCCAGAAATCCTTTTGTGATGCAAAGCCAATGATAGGACACCACGTATTATGGGTAAAATAATTATCATATCGTGGAGGGATGTTAACTCGCGAGTTAGTTCATGATGAAAACTCCATGTGGACCGTCGATCATCCCTTGATCTTGACTGTTAGATCTGGGGTGGAGACGGGTTGGGCATTGGGGGTTAAGGTGTAGGATGGGACCCCCCCATCCCCAAAGTCTATGTATAGTCGTTGGGTGGAAGTTTGGANNGAGTGGAAGTGGACTCTGTTGGTGACATGGGCCACCACAGTGGTTCCATGTGGCATCCGGTATAGTAGGGCCACGTATTTAATAAAATTTTATTTTTAATTTCTATATTAAAGCAATAGGTAAAGGAGAATGATGGGGCAGTCCAGGTGGTTGGAGAGGTGACATGAAATCCTCTCAGGGTGCCACATCATCATCCACGTCAACATATTTCCATGTAGGAAAAAGTGTCCTATAGTCTAAGAAAAAACCCGAGTATGGAGCCATTTTCTTATTTTGGCGATAACATAAGAATATTAAGTCTAATTTAGATGAAACTTCTAGGTTTTGTATGCAATAAGGAGGGATACAAAAGTGTCTCAGAAGGACACTATCCATTTATTCCTGGATTTGTTAGAAATTGCAAAATAGTGGTTTTTAAAGATCTGGGTCCAAATCATTGGCAGAGATCCATATTAAGTTGAAATTCTTGGAGAGAGCCTAGAAAGAAGACATGGAAATAACCCATGAAGGAATTGGATAAAATATAAGGGGTTTGGAAGTGAGATGTTGAAATAGGACAAAATCCACTATTCCAGTCCATTTTTGGGGGATTTTGGGGATATTCAGAGGAAGAAAAGTGATTCTAGATCACAAAACTAGAAAATTTTATTTACTCAACATTTTGCATACTCATCAAGACAAACAAATTTGGTTTATTGAAATTTTTTGAGAAGCGCATGTTGAGGTGAGGAATGACTATATCCTCACTCAAGAATTTTTGAATCTCAGTAGGCTAGGTGAGATAGGCGAGATTATCACCCCGGGATTATATCCCGTTCAAAAATATCAATCATCCCTCAAGAAATAAGTTCTTGGGCCTGATGCTATTATCAAATTTGTATGCTTTGCTGTAAAATAAAATTAAAAAATAAAAATAAAAAGTGCTTGTAAATAAAGTTTTATAAGAGTTAAATGAATAAATACAAGATAACAGACATCTGAAAATCATTACACAACAAGTCACAAATGGATAAGAAATAAAAATAATAATTTTATTGATATCCTTTTTGAGTTACAACCAAGTTTCTCTTTACAAATTCTTGTGAGGGTTTTGACCAGAATCCGACTTAGAAGTCTAGGATTTAATTTTGAATCATACAAAGACAATTGGTGTCTTAAATAAAAATACCAAAACCATAAATAAACTGGATCAACCAAGCTACAAGTGCATCATAGTCTTGACTCTGCAAAATAACCTTAATCAACACTGAAACTAAATTAAAAAATTATAATAAAACTAAACAAACTATCAAGATGAATGAATGACCTTATGAAGCATGTCACAAGTCTATGCTTCCCATTCCTTTCTTTTTTCCACCTTTATATTAACCCTTCTATCAACAAGAGGACTTAGCTCTCAAGAAATCTCATAAATGAATGAATGAATAATTAATCTCACTTGAGGCAAGAGAAAATCTTATCAGAAGTATCTTTCTATTGTGTCATGTCCTTTTTCTCTTCCTTTTATTATTCAAAAAGAGGTTCAAGTGGTTCAACTAATTTTTGTTACTAAAGTTAAATAACTTTAGTTAAGATAGAACAACTTATAAATGATAAGGGTATATAATAATAATAAACAATAATTAATAGGTGGGGCGCCTATATGTCTTTTTTTTTTTTCAACATTCCCTTGTTCCTCCACTTTTACTCAAGATATCATGCACACATCATCATAAGAATATATATATATATATATATATATCCAACGTAATCATGCCACATCATCATAAACACTTGTATCTCCCAAAATACTTTAAATGCATGATATAAGTCTTTCAAAAAATAATATCATGTCAGTTGTCCAAATATATATATATGCCTTGTATGTCAAACTAAAATGCCATCATAAAATAAAATAAAGTCAGAAATAATATTTTTTGTTTGAAGTAGACTCTCTCTGTCTACTTCCTTCTGAAAGTGATGCCTTCTGTTTAAGTAAATCTGCATCAACAAATTTCATTTCCTCAACCTTTGACATCTCTGGGTGCATGTCATCAAATGTAATTTTTCTTACATCATCCTTAAGTTTGGCAGGAATGGAATTGATTGTATAGGAAAAACCTCAAATGAATCATAACTAAAAGAAATGGAAGGATGCTTTCCTTTACTTGGTTGAGGTTTGATAACTAATTCTTTGTAATTTTTAGGGATTTGGACATGATGTACATGTGAGGCTGCATATGCAATAAGTTGAGGAGGCTGCAAAGGAGGAGGAGGAGGAGGTGGTAATGACATGGTGGGCCAATGAACTATACCATAGGGAGGATTATCAGACACAGTTTCCCAACCATCATTGGCTAGTGGCATGTGAGGTGGTTCTTGAATGTCATCTATGCTTGTATGTGGTTGGAGAGAAGGAATAATAGGTGGTTGGAATGTAGGGTGGCCAGTGAGGTTCAAATAGATAGTTTGGACCAACTAGTTGAATTCCTTGGAATTAGCATCAAAATGGATGGAGAACCCCATCCTTTTATTTATGCTTCTTTTTCCAAATGCATTAGGAATTCTACCTCTCTTTCTTTTGTTTCCCCTGTTACCAAAGCGATTGTTGCCTCTGTGGAAGAAAATCATCTAAATAACCATCAATAATCAAATTAGTATACACAAGTCACAATATGTTAATCATCAAATACTTTTTTTCTTTAAAAACAATTTAACATTGGATTTGAATTGACCAAGCAATCAAGCACGCCAAGGAGATATGAAAGGGGATGAGGAAAAGAAGGAAGCATATCATAAACTTCCCTTTCTTTGCTTGTTGTCCAAACATTCAAACTGTAAATTCTTTACCAAAATGTCATTGATCTTATTGAACATGGGAAATGAATGTAAATAGAATTATAAATGACAAGGGGTAATGAAAAAGGGACTTGTAACTCATGGAAAATGTAATAGATGATAGGAATGCATGATAAAATACATGTTCAAAATCCATTTATATCAATTATGCTTACAACTTATTTCCTTTCCTCTTGAATAAGATTCATATAAGCATGCTTTATAAACCATTGTCTACTATCTTTTACACATGTCAAAATATCCCATGATTCATTCAAATCATAACAAACTGTTCATGTATCAAGACCATATACATCAATTTGCCAACAAATTTTTTCTTTGAAATTTTTTCTATTGATATAACAGGGGGAGGAAAATCATGAAATCAAATGTAATATGTTTCAGGACTTTTCGGGAATATTTTATGAAAAATGATATATTATGAGAGGATTTAGTTCTGGTTGTATAAAATAAAAAACAACTTTTAAATATGCAAATAAAAACTTTCATTCCTTTTCCAAAAAATCATTACATTTCATTTGATAGTCCGAGCTTGTATCATCAAACTTAATAGTTTCAATCAATATCTTTGTCAACTACCAATTCTTATGAATATCCCGAGGTTTAATAATCAAATGACCAAAGTATAAACTGAAACAAGTTTCCTCAAGATAAAAACAACTTTTAAACCACATTATCGGTACTAATCATAACCTCAAAGGAATGTCATGGCCAACAGAGACACATAATGCATTCAAAAAGGTCATGAGATTGTAGTATGCCAAGTCATAGTCATATCATGACTATTCAAAAAGAACAATGTCAACAGAGAATGCTAATAGCCATATTATTTGTCTTAGGCAGGTTCAAGTGTAATCAAGTTTTGAACTCAATACCATCGGGTAGCTAAAACATATTTTTTTTTGGACAACAAAGTTTATTAGTCAAGACTCAAACTTCAAATCCCATGCATGGTTATGAAAACAATATTTCTTGTTGACTCATCAACTCAATCCGAAAGAAATCACCATTTGAAATGAATCAAAACTCAATATATCCATATAAAACTTCAAACCTAGAATTTGACCCAGTCTGATAACAAATATAAGAGTTGACTCAAAACATTATTGAGTTGAAAGTGTATGAATAGTTCACAAATTATTTGAAATACGAGCATGAGTTTTAGAACCAAAATTAATCGAAACTTCTGCTGGTTATATACCAAAAAAAATGAATGTCACAGGTTCAAAACCCAATTCTAACTTGACCAAGACAAATCCTTCTAATGTTGGCTGTAGCTTATCCGTTTCAAAAGTTAACTTAGATTTCCATATATATATATATATATATATATATATATATATATATATATATATATATATATATATATATTAACAACACCAGACCCACATCCAAAAATACTAGCATGTTTCAAAAGCATGATTTTCTCGATCGAAATATCAAAGAATATAGGAATAGCCACAGGAACTCAAACCTAGGTCATAAATTCCGATAAATATCAAATGGGTTTACACCAAAAACCATACTGATAATTTTAATAATGGAAAGTGAAATAATGCATGGAGCGAAGAAGACAATTATCACAAATTATCCATTTCAACAGTAGAAACCCTTGAACAATTTATTCATTAAGAGCGAAAAAAACATGGGAAAAAAGAAGCATACTTAAAAACCAGTCAAGAACCAGAGCAATTAATAAATTATTGCCGTAAAAAATGCATGCAAATGATGCTCAACAAACTGATATGTGCATACCTAGGCTTGAGATATTTTAATACCAACTTTGATGGGTGAAAAACAATTATTGCAACTGCCAGTAGAAAAAATTTCAAACTAGTCTCAATCTATGTCTCTCCACAATGCCAAAAAAATGAAATGACCAAAGCCCAAGATAGAGTAGAGGGTGGTATACATGGGACTATATAATTAATTACCACATCATTGCAAATTAATGCATGGCTAGCCCATCATGTTGACCTCCAAAAATAGTTCACATGGGTATGCCACTTATCGCTTTAAACAATTTGCATGAGCCTTTAACATAAACACCATATTGTAACATCCCCACTGTAATCCCCAATTCAATTAATTCTTAATGTAGATATAATATGTGGCCACAACTGTCAGGCAGCTAAATTGTAGCTTTTAAGTGTCCTGAATCACT
>CBVK0100043629.1:0-32921 GCA_900067695.1 Picea abies | reverse complement strand
GCAATACATTTCCCTCATAAAAGAGGGTTGCCTTCTAGGGAAAAAAAACCCTAACATAATCTCTATCATTAGATCTGTGACCTTATAATGAATGGTCCAGATTTACAATGAAATTACAATATACTTTTACAAGGCAATTTTTGCTTCGAGGGCTTCACCATCGAACCCCTGCTGGGGGCCCGCTTGCCCCCAGACCCCCCAGCCAGGGGGATAGCCCCCCGGACCCGGTAGAGGGGGTACCCCCCCCTCTGCACTCCCCTGCGTGGAAGAGTGTACATACTTTTGGGGTGTAAATACTTCATGGGTTATAAACACGGCTGAAAGTAAAAGACCTCTAAATCATGAAGATAATCAGGCTCCACAACCAACAGATAACCTGTCCTTTAAGAAAAGAGAAAAAAAATTATGCCCCATCGCGAGTTTGTTACATCTAATGACTATCAGGTATTCGAGGATTTGAATTCTCAACGGTCCTGGTTTTTCTAGTGGAGATTTTGATCCTAATCACGTTTCTGTACTGCACTTTCCCTTCTGAGCTTTGATCTCTACATATTGTTTGCTTCTCCTCCTGAGCTTATGTTGTTCATGTTTTCCATTTTCGTTGTTGTTCTTGCCATCAATGACAAGCACACTCTTCCTATAAAACATGCCAACACTGTTTTGATGTCTTTTCTCTTAAAATCAGAGAAATAAACTCTGAGTTAAGGAAGGTAGGGATGCACTGCTTAGTTTTATGCCATCATACAATGGTCATCAAAGTTTTAAAGGGTAGGGATTGTTATTCTCGTCACTGCCATCAGATCTTAAGATTAATGAATGATGACACAGTGAAAAAAGAGGCTAATGCATGGGTCTTTGAATACAAAAGATAGAACTGATAAACTCAAGTAAAACACAACACTGAGATAGGGGATCTGTAGCATAGTTTTAGCAACGACTTTCTATAGCACAAAGTAGACACAAGGGCCAAGTGAATGAATGGAAATTCATGATTTAGAAGAAAAATGACTTGACCTCTACAATAGGTGAAATTTAGGTGGAAAATGGCCATGAATTCTATGGAAGAAGAGCTACAGGTGCAAATGGATGAGAGAGGATGCAGTCTGCAGCACCAGGCACTACCAAATGCTAAAGCAGGGGTGTCTTAATACTTTTTCATGCAATTTAAAGGACTCACAGAATACCTAGAGATTGTGACTGATAATGGAGGATCTACAACAAGTTAGGGAACTGCTACATCCACCTCAGCCTCCAATTTATCTTTGATAGTCGATCACGTAGCGTAGTCTGTAGCTAGTTTGAAATAGTGATTTCATAAACGCTAAGCTTGGGAGAAAAATTCAAATGCTTAAACAGTTAGCAAGCTCATAAATGATCAAATCTCAACATTCTCTTTTAACGACAAGGGCGCTGAAAACTAGAGAAATCATGACCTCAACTGATTATGATGAATTATCGTAAAGATCATAGGACAAAGGTGTGCTACGAAAACTCCTAGTGGGGTGGCAGAGCCTTTTTTCAAAATTTGATTTGACCCCCTTTAATGGACATAGGGACAGCATGGAAAGAATAAAGAGTATGAGTGGATGGAGTGATGTGTCAAATCATTAGGATCATGGGGTCAATTATTCTTCGTGTCAAGTCAAAAGGTGAGTCAAAGACATGAATCATAAAATGAACCTAGGCTTAAAATCTATGTGTGGGCGAAAAGTGAGCCAAAACCCAAGTCTTTATTTTTTTAGACTAACCTCAGAAAATCAAAAAAAGAAAAATAAAGAAAACCTAAAGTCTTAAAGGATAAAAATTAAAACCTAAGGGATAAAATACCCAAGGCAATTTCATGTGATAACAGAGTACATGTGTTCTTTCAGTAGTGCATCAAGCATATATATGTGGGATGTTAGGTATGAAACTAGTGTATGTACACTCTCTGTATATACAACAGGGCACGTATGCCAAGCAAAAAGTTTTTTATTTAGAATAACTCCATCAAAAAAGGTTGGCATGTTTATGAATGAGTAGGCCAACATCAAGGATGCATAGAAGTGGAATTTTGAGTTATAACAACTGACCCAGAGAAATTTGATGTCTTAAGATGGTTCTCGAGTGATTTATGTTATTAGATCAAATGAAATTTAAGAGATTCTATTATTATCATACAATAAAACACCCCTAGATGAAGAATCCCTAAGTACATATTTTAATTCATTATCAATGGAACAAAATGAATATTTACTTATGAGTTTGTTACCTAAGAAAATAATATTGTTGAATCTACATTTCCTTTTTCAGTAGATCTTTTTTCATAGTTATAGAGGGAGATTATTACAATGACTTGTTTAATTTTGGGACATAATAATTATTACACTATTGATGAAACAATCTTAAGGTTTATTCTAAAGATAGCAAGGGTTGAAAGGTGCAATTACTCCAAGTATTTCTCTAATTCTATACATGATAAATTTTTCTAGTTTCCTTCTCTGAAGTGTTTTATATATCAATCCTATTTGATTTATCCCATGATATACTATCCCTTTACCCATTTTGAACATTTTGGATTGAACAAAAATGCTTAGCAAGGTAAACCCCTTCTTGCTTAGAATGGACAAAAATTGTTAGGGATCAAGGTCAAAATAATGGTTTTAATGTCTTTGTATGCCAATTCATGTAGATTCTTTATACAATGGTTCACAATGAACATCAACAAAATATTATTCACAAAATGTAAATAGTTGCTTCAATTGAGTCTTGATTCTAGGGTAGGAGATTATTATCATTTTGAAGAATGTATTATTCTCATAATTTATGGATCATAACTTAAGTCATTCATGATTTTAATCTTCCTAACCCTAATATTTTTTATTTGGAATACATTAGGCATAGTTTGAACTCAAAATTCATCCATATTTCTACAAAAAATCAAAATGCCACTTTCTCTTTGTCTGTTGAAGTATTTTCTTTTCTAGTCAAAAGTAGGCATGTTCTGCTCGTGGTAGAGAAAATGATGAAGCCTTTAGAATTTATGGAAGCAAAATCTTAGAATTATGATCCATATCACATTAATTTTAATTTGAGTGTTGTCATTAGTTCTTCCCCTTATATTCATCATGTAGATCTAGATATAGAGAGATTAGAAAATAAAGAAAGATGGAAATAAGTACAAGAAGTTATACAAGGAAAACATGTTTTATCATGTGCAAAACAAATTATCAATAAAGAACCAATCAACCAACAAAATGTTCCAAATAAAATTGTACTAATTGAAATGACCAACCTTCAACTGTAGTGAATGATGTAGTGATTTCTATTGCAACTGTTGGAATGCTAAGAGGGGGGTGGGTGAATCAGTATTCAACAATTTATACCACTTTCAATTAGAACATTAACTTATCAATGATTGTATTCATATGTAATTTCATTAACCATATCATAAACACATAATCATAAACAATGCATCACATCCTACACAGATACATACTACACCATTATTTTACATGGAAACCCAAATGGGAGAAAACCATGGAATTCTTTTCTTATATATCAATGATTACATTCATAGGAAGAACCAACTTACAAATTATCCAGCACCAACTGGAAGGATGCTCCACCCCCTATTCACAAGCTCCAACCTGAAGTGTTGCGCCTCTTTTGTCACCTGAATGAGCAAAATAGAGTTGCTTACAAGCCTATGGTTTAGCTAGGCAAGACAACAGTGAATGCAAGAGTTAGAAACATCAAGCATAAGATATAAACAAAAGACTAAGCTAAGAACAATAAAAGAAATTAAACTAGAGTGCATAAGGATATTAGAACAAGAAATAAACAAGACCTTAATCCTGACCTTATCCAATTAGTTGATCTAAAAGAAACAGAAGATATGGAATCTTTCAAAAATGAATTCCAAAAAGAAGCACAGAATAATAGCAGCGACAACAACAAATATGAAGAAATAAAAGAATACAGTCAACATCATCTTTCCAAGAACTTGGTTAGACCTTGGGAAGAATTACACTACAATTGGAATCATCATGGCTTAGGATATGAAAATCAAAACAGTTTTCATATTCCAAATTACTCCAATCCAACTGTGTTTGTGAGTGTTGGATTTCTTCAAGAAAAATCAATATTAAATGTCGCAAATCAGAGTGATAAGTGCCAACATTGTAATCGAGTTGGTCACATGGAGGATCAGTGTTTTGATCTCCATCCTTGTCAGAATTGTGGCAAGACAAATCATGCATTAGAAAAATGTTCCAAGAAGAATAAACCTGCAAGACTGAAGATTCACTATGAGTGGATTGATCCTTGGCAATGGTCATTAACTGCCAAGCAATTATATAAGTCTTACCGAAGAGTACAATCTCGAGTAAAGACGTGTTTTGAAGAAAATAGTGAAATATGTATATAACTCCAAAGTGTTCCCCTTATGGCGTAGCTTTCAAGCATGGCCCTCACGGGATGAGATAACATGTGGTTAATTCCATATGCCCACTTTGAGTTGTACACAAATAAAAATAAAAATAAAAATAAAAATGGAGTAAAAGTGAAACCCTCATGCACCTTAAGGGGGGGAGTTCAAAAATTCAGGGAAGATGGTTAGTGCAACCACTTGTGGTCTCTCCTTTCAGTTGACAAAGGGGGGAAATTAATGATAGAATTTATGATGGAATTGCAGATGGTTGTCATACTGAAAGTTTCGACAACAAATATGCCAGATGGGTATCAAATTTGTCAGATGGGCAACTGTCATCTGTATATGGAAGACTTTGGCAGAATGATGGTTCTATATTGAATCATACACAGGGATGTTGTTTTTTGAGAGCAATAATGTGAACATTTGGTTCACCTAGATGGTCATTGGACCTAGCAGATGAAATATGGATTCTTATGTATTGCAACTTGGCATTGATTGAGTTGTTAGGCATTTTCAGGGATGTGGCAGACTTGCAGCTGATTCACTTCTTTTTGTTCGCTCTCATCATATTGGAGTTCACATCAGTGAATAAATTTGTTGGCATTCTGGATCACATGATTACACAGTGAGGTTTTCCAGATTTCTTAGCATCCAGATTTGGCAGTTTTTCAGGCAGTTCTTCATTGCGACTCAGCTCAGGAGTTTTAGTATGAAGACATGGAATTGATACCGGTTTATGCTTTATTGCTGGTATTATTGATCGGACTTGTGATTGAAGGGGGGATTGTTAGCCTATGTCTTACCTTTACCAATCACTAAGTCTAAATTGTCACCTATATTTGTATTATTCATTTAGGATATTAGTAATATATCCTCAAGTGATGACTAATGAGTTAGTTAAGATTGCCTAGCCTAGTCATAATGCGTGATTTTAGGATCTAGAGCAAATCTCTCTATGAGGTGGCATCACCCATTGTACTATAAATATGTAACATTGGAGTGAATAAAAGTGTGTTGGCTATTATGCCTTTTCCGCCATGTTGCTGTTATTGTCTCTATTTTGTCAATTGTTGTTCTTGTGTTTAATTTCTTCAGGCATGCCCCAAGCTCATGTTATGTAACTCAAAAGAAAGGTGTAATACAGTCACTGAAGTTGTGTGTTGGTGTAGATAACCATAACACCCTCAGGGGCATGTTGATAATAGAACAAGACAATTTTGATGGTGAATAAACTCTGAAAAGAGGTGATGATACTTAGAGGAAGTATCAAGGATTAGTAGGCATTGATGGCCTAACAATGTTCAGAGGTCTTTGGAAAATATTAAAACAACTGCACTAGTCACAAAGTAAGACCCACCGCAACATGAGAAAGTGTTGAAGTCGAATGTGGTGGGGGTCAACGACATCAGAGAGAAATTATGGTTCTCTCTGTGCCATCCGAGACTCCTCTTTGTAAAGGTAATGAGAGTCAAGATACTATCATCCCACTGGAAACTGTTATGATGTCGATAGAAAGGGAGACGTGACTTCGAGAAGTGGAGGGCTTCATGAAATCCACTTGGACAAAATCAGGAACTGATGAGTAACATAGACGAAGTCTAGGAGTAGTGAGACTCAAGACTGCCTTTGGCTGGGGAGAGATGTAAAGTGGCAGCAACCGTGAAACTGAATCTAGTGTCAGGGGGACAATGAGATGAGGGTAAATTGTGCCAGTGGCGTGACAAAATGGATAAACACAGAAATAAAAAGGTGTATGGGTTGTAGGATACTCGGGGTTTATGGATAATTTCATTGATGTCAGGAAGTGAAAAATGCCCCAACCAAGGGTGACAAGGGTTGCTTTGCCAGGAAAAGGAAGGTCGCTAAAGGCGACAAAAGAAAGATATGAAAATATGGAAAAAGGGTTTGTACAATTACCAAAAGAATAAAAGATAAGTTGGGATAACTGTGTAGATACAGAAATGGGTGCCCTAGTGTAAGATGGCTTGTCCTAATGATGGTGCAAGTTGCTTGGAAAACAAGTGGAGGTTTAAGGCCCCATAGACAGCTTTCTGTATTAGGGAGATGTATGGAGGAAAATCTATAGATGGGAAAACTGACGGTGGATGAGATGGATGGTTAATGATACTGCGAGGGTGCAGTCAAAATAGAACCATGATGAAGTAACCTGGGAGTCCATTTGGGTAGGTTAGCAAAATGAGGAGAAGGAGTATGTGGTTGGTTCTCAACATTATGTAAGACTAGTGGTACTCCCATCCCTAAAGTGTGAAAACAACATGAGTGTCAAAATTCCCAGGGGAACTATGAATGGGACAACTCATGTGGGGGAGAGTGCTACCGGGTGACAGCACCGAAATATAGTGGAGGTGACAGTACTATAGAGCCGGATATAGGGATCCTAGAGGCAAATATCAAAGGGTGTGACTCGAAGATGCATTTTGAGATTTAGAGGGAATGACTACATGCCAATGTTGATAATATACCTGAAAGGATATTGCTGAGGTGTAATGATCAGGGTCCTACATACATGAAAACCGAATACCCGACGTGAACAATATCTAAAGACAAATATCATATAGCAGTTATTCAATAATGTAAGCATGCATACCTGAGCGTAATATGAGAAAAATGCCCCTCGGGGGCTGAGGATGAAAATTGGCCTGGGGAATGGAATGGTGTAGGTGATGGGGTCCTGATCCCGTGGCTAAAGACAAATCGAGAAACGGACGCCCGAAGCTCCCAGAATTGAGTCTGGAAGTTTGGAAAAGTGGACTATATATAGTTGTAGGGCCCACAATGCCACCTCATTTGTACCTGTTGTCTTATTGAGTGGATGAGCAATTGTAGAGGAGATTTGGAGATTCCGGGAGAGCGAGGTGGCCGGTTGAGGATTGGTAAGCTTCAGGTTGAGTGCCTCTGTATTTATGTATTTTTTGTACCTATATAGGCTGGTGAGCCCATTTTGTATATGGTGAGGTGGCACCATTTTTATACTTATAGGGGTGAGGTGGTGCACCTACCTACGGATGTTGTACTTGATGTACTATTTTTTGTAAACATGGATGACATATCGACCGAGATATATATATATATGGATATACATTTTGGGATCTTTGTGGTGTTCACATGTGTTGATGTTTTTTAGTGTTTTTTGATGATGTCTAATCTATATGTTGTGACAGACTGTTGATGATTGATGTATGCATACTGGTAGTTTGATGTGATAAATGCCAATCTAACACTTAGTTAGACATATTATCCTCTATTTGATTAAATTGTATTAGAATATGTGTAAATGTGATGGAATCAAAATGTTGAGATAAAAGTCTAACTTGCAGGTATTTGCGGAAGAGACAAGGATCGTAGACATGTTACACATTGTTGAGCTAGAGGATGACTAGTTGAGAATCGAGTAAAACACTAAGGTGACAAATATGGCGATGACTGGACTTAGTGAGGAGGCCAATGACGACTATGTATTGTGCTCGGTTATTGGTTGTTGAACCCAAACATATGTCGCTAGAGTGGAGAAACTCATGTGAGGGTGAATAGAGGGCCCAAGCGGTCGAAGCGAGATTCTGTGTCCAATGGCTAGCTCCATCGGCGTAACTGATGTGATAGGCCAATGGAGGAGACATCTGTCAATAACACAAATGATAGATTAGACATGAGGTATGGAAGAAAGAAGATTAAAAACTCTACAAAAAAAAGTACAAAAAGAAAAATCCTAGTGTAGAATGGCTATGCTCAGGCATGAAATTTCTTTAAGTACAACCCGTTAACGGGTTCTTTGAGAGGATGGCCTTCGAGAGAGGCCAGAATGTACATGATTTTAGTGAGAAAATGTTGGGTGATGTAAGGTCCATGCCATAGCGACTCGAATTTTCCATGGCCAAGGGTATCATGAGTGATATAGTAAGCAAGGATGAGGTCGCCTTCGTTGAATGAGCAAAGGTTGACATGGAGATCAAAGGTGGCCTTTGACCATTTTTTGGCTACCTCATTGTTCTGTAATGAAGATCAACGATCTTCATCTAGGGATTCTAAGTTCAGCAAACGCTGCTCCATTTGAGCAATGTTGGGTAATAGCTCAATAGCGGTGCGTAAGGTGGGAATTTCTCACTCGATGGGAAGAGTGTCCTTGACCCCGTGTACTAGATGAAATGGTGTGAAACTAGTGGTAGTTTTCACTGTCGTGCGATAAGCCCATAATGCAAAAAATAACATATGATGCCAATTGGTATTATGTTTGTTAATCGTGCACTACAACATGGTTTTGAGGAGCTTGTTGACTGCTTTGACCTATCCATTTGAATGAGGGTAGTATGGGGAGACAAACTCATGGGAGAAACCTAGCTTGGATGAGATTTCAACGAAAATATCATTCTCAAAATGTTTCCCATGATCAGAGACTAGTTGTAGAGGTACTCCAAAGCGGGAAATGATGTGGTTAAGGAAAAAACGCGTTGCAGTGTCAACGGTGTTGTTCAAGGTAGGCATGGCTTCATCCCACTTGGTGAAGTAATCGACTGCAACGACAATGTATTTGTGTCCATTGTTGGATGGAGTGTTTCAAGTCATGAAGTCTATGCCCCATTTGCAAAAGGGGCCGACAGTAATGATTGGGTGTAGAAGAGCAGGTGGTGCTCGTGTTTTGTTGGTGTAAAGCTAACATTTGTCACACTACTTCACAATGTAGATGCAATCGTGAAACAACGTAGGCCAAAAGTAACTGGTGCAAATAATTTTATGAGCAGTGGACATCCCTGAGAGGTGGCCCCTGCAAGCTCCATTGTGGTAGTCGTTCAAGACTCGATCGGCCTCGTCGATAGTCAAACATTGACGGAGTACAGTGTCGACCCCTCGCTGATATAAGATGTCATCGATAAGGAGGTAGCGGGGAGCCTGGTGACGAATACATCGACAATTGTCTTGGGAGAGGTGGTTTCCGAATTTCTAGTTTCAAAGGTAAATGAGAAGATCATCGTACCAAGGATCATCTAAGGGGATGTAAAAGAGATGTTACTCGGGGAAATCGCTATTGAAGGGGGTATTGCTAGTATCGAAGGGAAAATCTGTGATGAGTTCGACGAGGACGAGGGATTTCTTTCTCTTAGGTGTTGAAAATTCAAGGTCGTACTCCTGAAGGATGACGATCCATCGAACAAATTTACTGTTAATTTTTTGACGATTGAGCAAGTATTGCATAGGATTGGAATCCTCTACGACTTTGCTAGTTTGAAGCAGAATGTAATGGTGCAGTTTCTGGACTGCAAGGACAACTGCAAGGGCCAGTTTCTCTCGTGAATGTATTTTAAGGGTGTCCCTGAAAGGTTTTTACCAATGTAGTAAATTACATGCTCACAGTCATCATCCCTTATTTGAACGAGAACACCTTCTACATAGACGGTTGAGGCTGAGATGTAGAGGATATAGTCACGGTTATAGTCGGGTGGACTAATCAACAAGGCATTGGAGAGTGCTGCTTTAAGATCATCAAAAGAGGTTTGGGCATGGTCATCCCAGTCAAATAGGATGTCATGGCGTAGCAAGCGAAGGAAGCCATGTGCGCGAGTGGTGTAATCTGGGACAAAGCATCATAAAAAGTTAGCTTTGCCTTGTAGGCTCTGCAGTTGGCATAAGTTTTGAGGAGGTGGAATTTATGTGATGGCTTGGACTTTGAGGGGGTCCATGGTAATTCCATGTTGGGAAATGATGAACCCAAGGAGGTGCCCAGTAGTGACACAGAACACGCTACTTGAGGGGGTTCAAGCGGATGTTGTACTCACGACACCTTTGGAAGATGATTCGTAAATCATCGAGATGTTGAGTGTGTTTATTTGATCGAGCTGTGAGGTTGTCAAAGTATGTGAGGATGATATGAGCCATATCATGAAAGATGTATGTCATGGTCCATTGGAAAGTAGCGTCGATGTTATTGAGGCCAAAAGGCATGACATGATACGCAAAGGTTCCCCAGGGGGTAGTGAATGTGGTTTTGTACTGATCAGCTGGATGAGTTTGGATTTGATTGTAGCCAGAGAAATCGTTCATGAAGGACAAAGTTTAATGACCGACACAATCATCAATAATTTGGTCGATAAAGGGGGTTGGAAAGTTGTCTTTGAGACAGGCGTGATTAAGATCGCGAAAATCCGTACAGACACGGATGGTGCCCTATTTGATGTTAACAGGGACAGGGTTGGAGACCCATGATGTATAGGCGATGGGGTAGATGAACCCAGCAGTGCGTAATTTGTCAATCTCGGCCTTGATGGCCACTGCTTTGGATGGGTGTAGCGGAAGCTATTTTTGGCGAACAAGTGTGATATCAGGCCAGGTGTTTATATGATGTTTGACAATAGAGGGATCAAGGCCAGGCATCTCCATGTATGACCAGGCAAAAATTTCTCAGTATTCCTTGAAGAGAGCTTTGTAGGTAGTGATTTCTTAAGGAGAGCATGCGACGCCGATGGTGATTTCCTCTATCACTCCAGATTTGATGGAAATATCGATTTTGATGGTTGGGGAAATATTGGCCATATTACCTTCTTCAAAAGCATTGGGAGCAAGGATAGGGTTATTGAACCAATCTGTATGCCCCGATGGGAGAAAATCCTTGGTTTCGATAGCGTATGTGGGGTTTCGGTTAGGAGGCATGAAGGATTCCTGTGAAAGAAAGAGTGCTTTGTGGTGGAGTGCGTCCCATGGGCAATCAGGGGTAGTTAACTCCTCGAGGAAGTCTTCATCGCAGTAGAACTATCGAGAATATAGGGGATCTATAGGAGTGACATCAGTGACTGTCACCGTGTCATGGTCTCCTAGTGGTAAAGAAGCAAGGGGGTTGATGCAAGGGGATTGCAAACCAAATATCGAGATATTGTCGGTTAAAAATGGTAGTTGGACGTAAAATTTTGATGGGAAAATGAACTGGAGAATTGGGGGAATTTGGGGGTAAATCCTCTTATAAATCATCTAAGAACCATGGAGGAGAAGGGAGTGCTTCAAACTCAGGAGAAATGATATGAAGAACCTCTGGTGATGGAGTAGGGTTAATCACCGATTATGTAGGAGGGGGTGTAGGATTTTGAATCAGGGCCATTTAGCGTTGCCTGTATTCAATGATCATAGGACATTCATATGTGAAATGATCTAGTGAGTTATAGAGAGAGCAAGGACATCTCATACCTTCATTTACTGAGTTTGTGACAGAATGGATGTCAGTGACGTTTCTTGGGGATGATGCAGATGGGGTGGGTTCTTGTTGAAATCTCTGGCGTATTGTTGTTAGCTTCTGTTGGAATTGAGGTAACGCTGGACAATGGTGTGTGTAATGGCCATATTCTGAACAGATGAAGCATGAGAATTTGGTTCCCAGTCCTTTGTTACTGGTGTTACGAGAGACAACAACAGTACTTGATGAAGCGATGAGTGGTGGTGGTGCTCGAGGGAGTTGAATTAGATTGCTTATCTCTGGTAGAGATGGGCATTTTTTGGTGGGGTGTCTATATTTCTCGCATAGTGTGTAAGGAGGTTGGACATAGGGGGAAAAGAAGTAGTAGGCCCTTTCTTCTTTCATCTGCCCCCAGCTGTAGTAGTGGTTCTAGTGAGTGGGGGTGATGGTGATGCGGTGGGAGTGGGTATTAGAATTTGCATTAGGATTCCTTCAGTTTGAGGAGGGAGGGATGGTTGAGGGACCATGAAAGGTGGATGTAGATGCCATACTGGGATTTCCAGCACCATATTGGGAAGGTTCAACGTTGCAGCTACTTGGAAAGCTTGTACGCCTAGTGGAGGGTAAAAGAAGGGGATTTGAGTAAGGGCTTGGGGGAGTGTCTCCCAAACCAGAATGTGACCTTGGGGTAAGCTGAAATCAAGAACAGGTGAAGCTAGAGGGGTTGCAGGTACTTCCTAAGGAAGAAGTTCTGTGACTAGTGGGACATTAGATATAAGAGAGGCCTCATTGGGAGGAAGGGTGTCTCCAATTTCAGTTCCATTGAATGAGACGACACATACCTGATTGGAAGGATGACTGAGCGAAGGTTCTCCATGGTATGTCTTGAGCAAGGATGGGTCTTTGAAAATTCTGGGGGCCAACTCAATGAGTGGGTAAGTATTGAGATTAGTGTGGATGAAAGGGAGGACGTTATCGATGCTAGCAGAAGGGTTAGGCTCATAATGTGAAACCTGACCGATTGTAATGATCTTCCCATTATGGGGGAACATCATGGTTCAAAATATGGAAGAGGAAGTTTCCTTCATAGCATACATGTAGCTATGACCGAACAAAATATTGTAATTGAGTGGGGAATCTATAACCTCAATGTCAATGAGAATAGTTTTTCCCCCGAGTTCGACGAGGACATTTTGGAAGAGCCCTTCGGGAGAAGATGATCATCTATCATAGGCTCTTAAGGTAATGGAAGATGGTATGATTTCAGGGGAACGAATTTTCTACCATACGGATTTGGACATGATGCATGTGGATGCACCTTCATCAATGATGCATCGACAAACTATAATGTTCCAGATCTTAACTGGTATTTGAAAAACGATGAGAGTGGGGAGGCGAGGTTCTCCGCTATCGAGATCAAATGTGATGAGTCGAGTATCAGCAGGGTCGACTACCCCCAGGGTGGAAAGTAATGACTTTCGTTGAGTGGGGCAAGTTTGAAGGACTTATAAGACTCACATGGCAGCAGGAGATTGTGCCAAGTCATCGACCAAACTGTAATTATGAGCCACCTTAGCCTGAGGATTGTGAACATTCCTGCGTAGTGGGATGCGAGGAATACGAAGGGGTGATTCAGTATTAGGGCGAGGAATCATCAAAGGGGGTCCAGTTGTGACTGGGGGTGCTTCCGAGGTGGTGGGAGTAGACTTAAGGGGTGAATTGTATTGACGACTACGCGTTTATAGAAGGTCTTCTTCCTCACTAGTGAGGAGGATAGTGCGATCTGCAGGATTTCCCAGATTAGGATATTTTCCCAACTATGGTGGGGTAGGTTGTATGTCTTATTGGGTGTTCATCACCCCTTGGTGTTGGGGTTTTGCGGCATGAATGGGGGTGGTTGTTGTACATATTTTTGTGGGACTTGTTGAGGGGCAGGTGGTGCTGGAGGACATGGTCCATTCACAAATTCTTTCATCCGTTTGAAGTCAGTGATTTGGGGACAATGGTGAGTATAATGACCAAACTCACTATAAAGGGAAAAAGGGAAGTTGGTGCGAAGGTTGTTGTTATTTTTCCATTGGTATTTTTTATTATTTCCCCTTGAGGGTTCTGGTTCCCTAGGTTTTAGTTGCCCCCAGTAGGTTGGTTTTGTTAGGGGTGATTCCCTCCTTTCCCTGGATTATTATTGTTCTAGTTTTTTCCTTTCTTTTTGTCATTATTCAACTAATGGGTTGGGTTCGCTATATTCAATTGTTCAAAATTTTGATATTGTTGAATGGGAGAGGGATGAACAAAATTAACCCCAGTGTGTGGGTGTTCTTGTGGTGGAGCCATGGTTTGTGGAGGGCCAAGAAATGGAAAGTACAGATTATGTTGTGGCAATGATCTTTAAGGGAGATAGGAAGGTGTGACACTTTCGCTAGTGCTTAGGGTATAATTTGAGGTACAGGGAGTTCCAGAAGTAGGTTGAATAGTCGGGTGCATAATAGGTGCTGGTGGGGGTCCACTTATGGGTGGAGGAAGGGCAACTGGATATGGTTGTTGATAAGGGGGAGGGGGATAGTAAGAATGTCCTCCATATACTAACATATATGGAGGTGTACCATATGTAGTTGGTTGTGGGGGGTATGGATTATGGTGTGATGTGGTACCAATCAATCCATCCGCGCAGTGAGACATCCCTAGTTTATCTTGGCTAAATTGCATGGGTCTCGGGGCATCCAAAAGTACCATATATAGATACCCCAACTGTGCATAGATGAGTTCGAATTGTTGGGTTTTTCTAATGACCTCTTCTTCGGACTGGGGGAAGGTGGCAGCCACATCTTTGGTAAGGAGAGAAACAAGTGATTTGAGAAACCAATTGAGACATTGTTGTCGGGTAGCGTCAGCTTAACAGAGACTACGTCGTCAACGCCATTCGTGAATGTGGTCAGCGATGTGCATGGAAGAGGTTTTTTAAAAATCTAAGAGTAGTTTGAGGCCATTGTCATGACGAATTGGTAGTTGAAACAAGGTCAAAAATGCTTTGGCCAAGGATTCAAAGGTCACATAGGACCCAGATTTTTCTTCTACATTCCACTTGGCAAATGGGCTAGTGAGTGTGCATTGAAATAACCTTAAGTGGATGGAATTGTCCATGATGTTGTTTGAAGAGCACCATAAGGGAAAGGTCATGATATGGTTGGCGGGGTCGTCTCCTACTTTTCCTTCAAAATTGGGGATGTCTAAAGGCAGTTTGGTAGGAATTGCAGACCATGTGGGGTTGTGCAATATAGGATCATTGATGAGTTTAGTTAGATCTAGTATGTTGAGGGAAGACAAGTATGGAATATGAGGTGGTGGCGGAGGATTAGTTACATCCATAGTGTGAGTTTTTGGGTACCTGACCCTTGAGGGGGACTAGGTGGGTTTATACCTCCCCTTTGAGAAGAAGTTGGCCCCCCACTTCCATGTAAGGGAGAGAGAGTGGATGGTTGACCTTGGGAAGTGGACCCAAGTAAGATGGAACCAAGCAAAGATGATCCCAAAACAGTGGCACTCATAGGGGTGTGAGAAGGTGGATTCGATGAGTTGGCAAGACTAGGAACTCCCCCTAGAATAGGAGGGAGATTTAGCAAGCATCTGGAATGATGGGGGTTCTGTGGGTCCCCTATGATGTCCGACTAGCTAAGTGGATGTGTGCAAATGGTGATGAGAGAAATAAATGAACAAGATCCTTTGCTGTAATTTTTTGAACCTTCACAATATATTTCACAACCAAATGTAATCAGAAGGGTATCATACATAAAGTAATTTGATAAAGAATCATATATGTGGATAGGTGGATTTTGTCCACGTGGGAGAACAAAGAAAAAAAATGCTCGTGTCCTAAAAGACGTAACATCCTTCCTCTCAAATAGCACTGGACCTTCCAATAGCACTCAATAGTGGGGTCTGAAGCCACCAGAAGATAAACTAGTGATGGATGAAGTGATCAGTTATAATGAGGGGTAGAGGGGGCATATCCCAAAAGAGCTAGTGATATTTCCCAATAGCCACACAAAATCTAATCAAGGTGCAATTGCGGCCCACAATTGCCACCTGGGTAGATGTCCTAAAATTTGGTCACTAGGTACCTCAGTCAAAGTGCGGCATTCATATTTTCATCCTCAAAAATGGGTCACAGGCTGGATCCCGTACAAGTGGTGGGTGCCTCAAGGGGTGATGCACAGAACAACTGGACCTTAGCTTTCAACCCTTCACGGGTATCTCCCTGCCTTATGGTGTAGGAACACTTGAATTGGAGGATTTGAAAGTTCCCTATTTGTCAACGTCTACTATTTTGACGATGTGAGAACTAGATAACGGAGAGCTATTTGGATGCCTATCCCCAAAATCCTACCTAGACTAAAAAATTTCTTTTGGTACCTCTTGTGGAGGAAAACTTAGTGATTTTTTAGAAAGATTTTAGGTATGGTTGTTTGAGAGATTGTGGGTGTGAACCAACCTCGTTGAAATTAAGTGGGAGTGTATAGTCTCGTCAAGAAAAGGGTGGGGTGTTTTGGAATCCTGTTGGAGGAAAATTACTTTTACCTCCACGATTTCTAGAAAACACTATGTGAGGGATTGGTGGACTTTGTGTGTGAACAAGTGAAAGTGTGCCAATTTTTAATAATTTAGGTTTCACCTTGCTACATGTGGACTTCATTTGGTCCTTACAAATCTTGATTATCTAAGTTACTATGTGTCATTGGTATAGCCTTGCATAATTTTAAAGTCCCTAGGAAACTAGCATGTGGACATGTGGGTCCTTACTATTCCTTTAACTCCCTATTGTGATTTAATCTAATAAATCTTTGAAATTATCCTATATTGTGCACATGTGGGCATTTATGGGCCCATTACAAAACCTTTAAACTTCCCTAGTGAGTTACTCTAAGAGAGTAAATTTCAATACTATACTATCTTTGTAGCATGTGGGCATGTATGGGCCCTTACAAGTTTAATATGTGTTTGAAAAATAAACTAAGAGGAGTCTCGAGGGGGTTGTTGTCCTCTCCTAAAGATTTTGTCTTTTTAAGGGAGATGAAATTTTCCTTCAATCTCTTTCTGATTCTCAAGATTGCTTTGGGGTGTGAGAGAAGAGCATACTCTATGCTTGATATCCAATTTCTGGTCCCAATGTAAGTTTTATATGTGATTTTAAAAATGATTCCGACTTATACTCTTAGTCAAAGAAAGCCATTCATGTGGAAAAATGAAAACAAAAGAGGAAATAATGTTTTTAAACCCCCTAAGTGCCTATGTTTTGACTAATCCCTTTATATGGAGAGGGAATGTAAGTGTGGTGCAGATTACAATGTGCATGGAATCAATTTTAAGAAGTCTATGGACCCTCCACAGATCACAAAATGTTTACAATGTGTGTTTTTCTACACAGGTGTGCAGATCTTAGAATAGATAGATGCACTATGAATGCCAATGCACGAATTGAAAGTGACTTATGGGCGCAAGTGCGTAGAAGGCGCTGAGAAATACAGGGGTTTTGGTGCACGTGCACTGAAGACGCGCATGTAGATCAAAAAACCCGTGCACATCTGTTACGCGGTCGTGAAGAAAATTTCGAATGAAATTCTCTCAACTCAGCTTTGAATTTGTCTTTCTGTAGGTCATCTTAGGCCGTTTATGGCTCCTACATGTTAAAGAAACAAAAGGAAGAGCTAAAATAACCCAAATGGGGTAGGAAATTGATACCTTTCCCCAGTGGAGTCACCAATCTATTGCACCTCTTTTTTCACTTGAATGAGCAAAACATAGTTTCTTACAAGCCTAGTTGGGTTAGCTAGGCAAGACAACAATGAATGCAAGAGTTAGAAACATCAAGCATAAGATATAAACAAAATACTAAGCTAAGAACAATAAAAGAAATTAAACTAGAGTGCATAAGGATATTAGAACAAGAAATAAACAAGACTCATGTCACCAATGGAAAGAATTGTATTAGTGAAAAGAAAACACCAAAGAGAAAGGGAGACTTTGGGTCCCCTCTTCCTCCAAGGGAGGGCTCTTGAACCCCCAAGATTGATCTCTTCTTACAACTATAAAACTTGAAAGAAATGGTGAAAGAATCCCAAGCTCATTCACACAAGAGGTGATGTGAATAACTCAACTAAAATGATGCTTGTATTCTCTTGACAAGGAAAGACGATCCTCCAAGAGAATATAGGTAGCATAAAAATACAAATGAATTCCTTGAAAATGTAGTGCACCCATGGCCTCTTTTTATAGCATAACTTTGAGGCATTATTCAACTAGCTTTTAGTGTGAACAAGGGGCCCTTTAGGGCACCCTTAGGTCTTTGACCAGCCCCCCAGTCGGATTCAGCCAAGATTTGGGTGTCAAATCGACTTGGAAGCTAAACCAAAAGTGGGTGGAGGGCCGACCAAAATCATAAATGCATCATCCTGACGTGTGCGTGGATTTTAGCATCCACAATCGCACATCGGGCGCATGTGTTATTTTTGGGCATTTTCGACTGGTGCACGTGTGCGCGCTTCCTATATATCCTTAACGCATGTTGATTTTATAACTGGTTATATAGTTTTGGACCTTTTGGAAATACATTTTTGGTCATTTTTGGTCCATGGGTGAATTAATAGTTGTTTGAAGATGTTGGATTCCTGTAACCATTTGTGGACGAAATTTCAATGATAACATGAAGGAAGCTACAACTCCCCAAATTCTCTAGATCCAACTGGAAGGAGGCTACAAACCCTGATTTACAGGATCCAACCTAAAGGAAGCTCCAACTCCTTGTACTCTCTAGATCCAACCAAAAGTACGCTACAACTACCTTTCATTTCCCCTTCCTTTATCCCTAAAATATAAGTGTAGAATCAACCTGTCACTACCACTGATATTGATTATCAACCTGTCACTATCATCATCCAACCTGCCATTTCCTCTTTCATTGTCTTTGTCATTGTCACTCTCTTTGTCACTATCATTTTGTTTGTCATTGATACCTCATCATCAACATCATCATCAATAAGACTAGATCATACACAAATATCATCATCAAGATGTGCATCAAACCATGTGTTGAGATATGTGTGTCATAACATCCATCAAACATGTACCAAGAAATGTGCCATAACATCCATCAACCATGTACCAAAATATGTTCCATAACATCCATCAAAAAATAACCCTCAAAACATGCATATAGACATACCTTTAATCCTATATCATACTTGGTGATTTATTTTACAGACCTGCAGACCTTCCTTAGCCTCAACAACCTAGTACAAGCATCATCCTTAAAATTTCCCTCAGCCTTTCTAGATAGAGGCCCGATATATCATGGGGCCTCGCATGACAAGCCTCAGTAAACCCATGAGGGTGACTCATGGGACACTAGTATCCTGACCTGCAGGGGTCAGCTAAACTAGGGTTTTCATAGAAAAACCCTCGCTCACCTGCAATCCCGATACTTTCCTCCACACTCCTTTGCTACCTCATATTCATCATCTCAAAGTATCCAATATATCACATGTTCATGTAGAATATATTCAATTAACTTGTGTGTGTGAATGTACTAATGAGAGACTCCTTGAGGTGTATTTATAATTTCTCAATGTGACTTATTTCCTTAACTTTAGGGTCAACCTGTACTTTCTTGTTACAACCACTTTACCCTTTAATTAATGCCTTGTAACTGTTTAGAAGCTTCTTAACCATTCTTCAAGGCTTTCAAATTCATGAGGGTATATCTCCTTAACCGTGAGGAGCTACGTGAAAACCACCTACCATTGGAAACGACATGACTAGGACTATCCATCTATGAGTGTGTTACTTGTATTTGCATTGTCCTTCATGTCCTTATTCCTCAAACAACTTCAGGATTCTTGACCACACCTTTGGGGATTCTTGTAGACTTCTTCAAATTCACCCATCACATCTATTGACATCAATGACAACCACTTCTTTTGATATTAATGATGACCAACTTACCAATAATCTCCCCCTTTGGAATTGATGGAAACTCTCATCCTAAAACACTCATACACCCCCTATGACCATTGCTCCTCATCTATCTCTTTCGATGTTTCTCTCCCCCTTTGACATCAATGGAAAAGGGTATCTCCTCTTGGGGATGATCCCCCTATCTTCATGCTTATGATCTTTCACTCTTGATATTTCTCTTTGTCCCTATTTAACATCATGGGAAAAAGGGTAACTCCCCCTATTGGTATATCTCCCCTTATCTTCATGGTTATGATATTTCTTTCTTGATCTCTTTCTCTAACAATTTCTCTCCCCTTGACTTCTCTACAAGATGTTGTGTATATCAAGGTGGTGCTTCTTTTACTTGCTTCATTTCCTCTCTTCCGATGCTCTTTGTCCATTGGTACTTCCTCTTGTAATTCAATGACATATATAAAAATAATTCATAGTTACTTGACTTCAGATCTTCATAGATTGTCATGTTCACTATTTAGACATCAATGAACATACTTTTCAACAATTTCCCTTTTGATGATATGGATTTTGTTGACGGTTTCTCTTCCCCTATTCTATTTTTCCTTTCACTGCCTACCTTCCTATGACTAATTGATTCCACTTGTCAATATGATTTAATACATTGTCATGTATTTCCTTTGGTTCATGTCAAGTATTGTCTACTAGACCTACCAAATATCTCATGAAACCACATCATAACAACTGTCCATGATTCTGCTACAAAGTTGACACATCTGCTACAACAGATCACGACATATTTATGTTCTTCAAACTGAATTAAATATGTCCACTAATCTACTCTATCTTCAACATGTCCTAGAGTATGTATTTCAATGCTTGGAATATTCTACACAATCATGAAGCTTTTCATGAAAAGTGTTCCAATGATATTCTTCGTAATTGTCAATTGATAGTTGCATGGGAAGCTGTTACTCAACCAATCAAACTGTTACAAGAAATTTTTCACTTATATCATCAAACCACTCTGAAACATCCTTCCCAAAATATCCAAACACATCAGAGTGCTTGAAAGATGGTTCTTTGATCTATAGGTTTGTTTCTTAGACTCTACCTTTTCGACATAAATATTTACAGGGAGTCTCCAAGTCAAATGGATCAGAAAGGTGGAGGAAGCCACCCTAATGAGGATTAATATTTCTCTTCGCATGTGCATTAATCATCTTCTTGAATTTTGACATCTTTCTCTTCATCATCTTCCTATATTCTGACATCTTCCTTTTTTTCTTGTAGATTTGTCATGATCTCTTACTAGTGCAAATCCTAAGAGTATGATTTTTGGGAGTTCTTCATTCACCTATTCTTGCTTTCTTTTCCAAACCTTCTTGCATTTGATATAGGTGTTTTATTTAATGGAATTATCCACCATGCTTCTACAATCATGGGTTATGTGTCCATATTTTTTGCATTTGTAACATTTAATATTGTGAGGGGCCACATAAGTGTCTCTTGCTTGAACATTATCCATCATATCATTCCTTTTTCATGCAAGGAATTCCTCAAGAAACAGTTTGATAAGAGCTCCTACTATGTCATCTCTCTTTTCTTCCTCCATGGGATTTTTCTTGGGCCAATAGGAGTGTTATTCCCCAAGCTCAACCAGTTCAAGACCTAACTCCCAACTAAACTCAGATTATATTAATGAATGGAATATAAAAGATTCTAAAATGAAAAACACACAAACTAGTTGGAATGGTGGTAGCTTATCCCTGAATAAAGAGATGTGTCGGCTACAATCATTCGAAAGAATATGATTAAAAAGAGGCCTAAAATAAATTATAACATAAGTCATCAATGATAAAACCCTAAACATTCAAAACCCTAACCCCAGAAGATGAAACACAAAAAGGTTTGTGGGCCCAAATGTGGTCGTTAGTTGATACGTCAGCATCCCGAGGGTGCAACTTTTTCATATGAATTCCTTTTCGGGTGCTTAGTAGCCCATCAAAAATCTCTAGCTGATAAGTACACATTCCAAATGGCCTAGTATCTTCCTATTGCTACATATTGGGTGTTTTCACACCAAAAAATGTCAATTAGGGCTTGAAAATGACCCCAGAAGTTTGGGACCTGAAAAACTGTAAAACAAAATGCCAAGATGTGGATCCATTATGAATCAATGAAATAGGTGGGTGACCACTAGTATCTGCTTGGATCATTACCCCCCATTATGAAGAAATGGTCTCCATTGCATCAATTTTCTCTATCAAATGGGGAAAATTTTGTTGAATCTGACTCCTATTGAGCCACTTTCCATGGTAAAGAAATTTCCCTACTTTGGTAACCCAATAGAGTTGGAGGTTCTATTGGTGAGTGCCCTTCATATTTTTGTCCATGATCTGATCAATTTCTATCTACTCAATGCATTCAGGCTTGATCTTTGTAGGGGCCAAGTGCTCAACCATGTCTGAAGTGTGACTGTGGAAAGCCCAAAAAACGTTGTTTAGGCCCTCAAAACAGCCCCAGAATTTCAGGACTCGAAAAGCTAGGAAAATAACTACTAAGATGAAAATTGCATGTGAGCCAGTTGGAATAGGTGGGTCGCCACCGATATCCACCTGGATAATTCCTCCCCCCTTAGGAAGCAATGGTTTCCATTTTGTTGAGTTCCCCCATCAAATGAGAAAATTTCTACTGAATTTGGCCCTGGGTGAGCCACTTGCCTTGGGGCAGGATTTGCCCTGCTTTGAAAACCTAATAAAGTTGAGTCTTATGTTGGTGAGTTCCCTTGACCTAAGCATCCACAATATTATTAGTGGATTCATGCTCCATGCAATCAGGGTTGAGCTCTGTTAGTGTCAATTTTTCTACTATCTCTGAGGTGTCCAATAACGGTGGAAAATATGGTCGAAGGAGGTCCACATTAAATAATGGGTGCAAGCCAAGGAAGGGGGGAATGTTGAGCTCAAAATCATTGTCACCCATATCCTTAGTGATGGTGTAAGGTCCATAGAGGAGTGGAAAAATCTTTCCATGGGGCCCTATAATGCATTCTTTTTGTAAGTGAAACCAAGCTTTATCTCCCAACTGAAACTTGTGTGGTACATGATGTTGATCATGGCACTGCTTGTACTTGGCAATGGACTTCTGTAAAATATCATGAACTTGTTAACGAATGTGATGTATCCTCTTAATGAACTGGGTGTATTTGTCAGCTTCAGTTTGAGCATGGGACGCATTTGCATGGGTGGTTGCAAGGGGTAGTGCAACATCCATGCGACCTAATGGTTAAAATTTGAACCCCACCTGAAAGGGGTTGTAGTCAGTTGAGCTATGTATGGCTATGTTGTAGATGTACTGTACATAGGGAACTCTCATAACCTGTGCAGGGATGCTTGGAATTGTAAATGAACAGGATATGCATGATCATCCGGTTGACAACCTAGGTTTGGCCATCTGTCTGGGAGTGGAAGGCAGTGGATTTGGTGAGATTGGTGTCCAGCAATGACTAGAGGCTCAACCAGATTGTGTTGAGGAACTGTAAATCTTGATCTAAGATGATGGTTTATGGTATCCCAAAATGGACCCATACTCGTTCGAAGAAAAGTGCAACAATGACCTCTATTGTGATGTGTAATGTACCTGGCCACCCTAGACTAGGCTACGATACTTCAAGACAAATGAAACACACCGAGCCACCGACAGGCAAGGCACATTGCAGTCCAAGGAATCACTTCGCAATGACTTAACTCAATTTGAACCACTTCTAAGTCAATTAAGAGGCATGAAAACCACATGTGGAAATAAATATTCATGCCACAACATAAACTAATCCATGCACAACAATAACTAGAAAGCATGCATATTCTAGATACTATATTCAAATAGAAATAAATACACAATGGAATAAATCATACACGTGTAAATAATCATAACATAGAGCACTTATCTTTTCTGAAAACAAGACACCAACTGGTTGTAGACCAAGGACGTTCCACCCAATCGTAGACATCGATGTTCCAAGTCTCATCAGCAGTGTCTTCCCTGAGCCAGCGATATGAGTCCACAAAGATGGTTCTAGGGTGTCAGTCGGCTTCCCAAACAAGTCATCACTCATGCTCTCATAGAAATTTCATCACTCACAGTAATCCAAAGTACACCAGCTCTCTTCTACCAAACCTGCACAACCCAGGAGAATGGACCCCCTTCTCTACCACGCAGTCCCTTAGGTTGTCCATATCTTCTAAGGCTCCAATGCTTCTAGTCAAGAAGCTCCCTGTTGGGACTCTCAGGACTCACAGTTGTGAGTAAAACTGAACACGGGCCAAAGTATCACAGACATGCAAGCACCAACTCCTACTTGGAATACACCAACAGTCTATATAGCCAACAACTATGGCTCTTCTCAGTAATTTGGTTTCCTTCCCAAAGAAACTCTCGAATCATATGGGACGTGTAGGTGAAGGGATGAGTGGAGAGAAGAAGAGAATGAAAGGTACGTATGATAGAAAATTAATGAGAAAGTGAGAAAGAACCAACAAAGGTAATGAAAAACCAACCCCAACCATAGACCAAGGATGGTTTTATGTACTTCTTGGGATTAAAGAACCCCATGGTCTTCCCCAAAGAATATCTTGTAACTGTTATTCTCCATTAAAGAAAAAAATGGGGAAATAAAATATAAAATAAGTACTCAACCCCTTAAGTTTCCCTCTCTTGTGGAATCATATCCCCTTATAACTCTTTTCCTTGTCTGTCTAGCAACCAATGATGTGTTTTATATTAATAATGATAAAAACATTACATTTCCTAAGCACATTGGCCTCTTATAATTGTTTAGGCACTCTTTATTTTCATAACTTAACAAAATACAATATTTAATATGGGGTTCAAAATTGGGGTATTGTATTTCCCTTCCCCTTATTTTGGTACTATCCTTAGTGAATATATAAAAAAGGAATCAAAATTCCAAAATTTATTCAAAAATATGTGGGTACTATGCCCTCATGGCATCTTCATTGTTCGCACCCAATTCGTCACCTGGTGAGCAAATCGAGGGTGCTTACATGCCCTGTTGGGTCATGCAGGGCATGACAGCTATGGAAGGAAAGGGTTAGAGGAAAAAAAACAAACTACAAGCTAGAATCAACTGAAAACAAATTAAAACTGTGAAAAGAAACAATCAAACATCAAAAACAAAAGACAGATGTCACCAATGGTTTTGAGCTAGTCTATTGATGAAATTGGAGCATGATGAAGGAAGAGAATTGTGGTTCCTTCTTCTCCCAATGGAAGGCTCTTGAGGCCCTCACACAATTTGCTTTCTTTACAATGAGAAGAACTGAGTATGGCAATGAAAGAACTCCCAGTGATGTTGTCGATGTGTTGTCGTTAAAGAATGAGTCCTTAACAATCTTAGCAGCATAACGATGCCTGAAATTCCTTTCCAAAACAATGTATCTTCACGGCTTTTTATAGCAGATCCTCGGGTGATTATGTAACCTCTTCAAAGTGTGAACAGGGACCCTTTTAGGGCTTCTTTAGGTCATTAACCCGCCGACTCTGCGGATTCATCTCGGATTTGGGAGTCAAATCAGATTGGGAGCCGGTCCGTAAGCGGTTGGGAGGACGACCTATTCAATAAATGTGTCGTCTTAGCAGGTGCGCGGGTTTGTGCGTTGACAGCCACGCGTCGTGCGCGCAGAGTGCGTTCTTTTCCTGCACATGTGTGCGCACACCAAACTATTGTAAAGCGCCCTTCAATTTTTGGTCAATTTGTATAGTTTTTGACCCTTCTGGAATGCTGTGAAATTAATTCAGTGCCATGAATGACTTCATTGCTGTTTTGATGATGCGGAGTTCTTGTCACCATGTGCGAACGAAATTTCGGTGATAACAGATGCCCCCTGATGGATGAGGTTAGGAGCATACGTATAGCCGAAATCCATCAATGTTTCTTCTACTGAGAATGTTGTTGTAAGGGAAATCAAGAGTGGGACCGTTCAGAGTGATCCGTTGGAGAAAAAAGGAACCGGTATCTCGACCTTCTGAGAGACGTGCAGAAAAAATATACAATTGTGTACAAACGAGGCGGGCATGCCCCATGCTCGTATGATGTAACTCTGAAAAAAGATGACAGAAGTGTTGGTGTAGACAACTGCAGCACCCTCGGGGGCAGTAATGATAAAGGTAGAAGACAATTCTACAAAGGAACATACTCTGAATAATAGGCAATGATCATTGTAATAAGCAGCGACGATGATGTGGGCATTGATGGCCCTACCACGTTCAGAGGTCTTCGGTAAATGACAAAAAGAACTGCAATAGTCGCAAAGTAAGACCCACCATAACATGAGAGAGTGTTGGTGTCGAATGTTATGGGGGCCAATGACAGCAGGGAGAAATGGTGTTTCACCCTGTGCCGTCCGAGATCTCTCATTAAAATAGAGAATGAGAATCAAGATACTGTCGCCCTTCTGGAAAAGTGTGCTGATGTCGACAAAAGGGAAACGCGACTCCGAGAAGCAAAGGGCTCCATGGGATCTACTAAGATGAGGAAGTGGCAGAGGTACATGGACGAAGTCGAGGAGTGGGATGACTCAAGATTTCCCTTGGCAGGAGGATGTATGAGAACAATAGTGGCCACAACCGTGTAACAAGGTCGAGTGTCAGGGGGACGACAAGACCGGTGCTAAGTTGTGCCAGAGGCGGGACAAGGTGAACAAATTCAGAGGGTAGAGGTAACTGACCTGTGGAGTACTCTAAAGATATGGACGATGTCGGCAAGGGTAAATGATAAGTAATGCTCCAACCAAGGGTGACATGGGTTGCATGTGGCCAAAAGAAAGCAAGTCTCCAATGGTGATGACAAAGAATGTAATGACTGGAAATAAAGGCATTTTTACAATAAATAATGAATAATGAATAATTTTGGGGAGAAACGTACAAATACAGAAACGAGTGCCCCAGTGTGAAATGCGTGCCCTGGGGAGGGCAGAATTGTCTTGAGAAACTGATGAAGGGTGGGGGCCCCATTGGTGAGTTTCTGTATGATGTAGGTGAAATGAAGATAGGTTCGCAGATGGGCAAATTGATGGTGGATGAAATGGTGGGTTCATGATCCTGCGGAGGTGCAGGTAAAAAAGAACATAACCATAAAGTGATGATCTGGGAGTCCATATGGGAAGCTAGCAAAAATGAGGAGAAGAAGTATGTGGTTGATTCGCAACATGATGAAAGACTACCGAGACTCCCATCCCTAAAGGGTAATGAAGAACAACATGAGTGTCAAAAGTGCAAAAAGGTGTTATGAATGGGACAACTCATGTGGGTGAGAATGCTACCGGGTTACAGTACCAAAGATGCAAAATGGAGGTGTGGGTACTGCAGAGCCGGGAATGAGGATCCTAAAGGCCAATATCAGAGGGTGTGACTGGAAATGTAAATGCAATACAGTGGGATAGACTACATGCCAGTGCTGAATATATACCTGAAGGGATGATGTCGATGACCGATGAGCAAGTACCTGCACACATAACAACCAAATACCCAAAGTGAACAATATCTAAAGAGTATCAAAGATATGAGCTTGTATTTGACAAATGTGACTATGCGCGTGCGTACCTGACCATGATATGAAAAAAATGTGCCCCAGGGGCTTATGATGAAAAGCGACCCGGGGACTGCTGAAATGTAGGTGACGGGACGTTGATCCCATGGGTAAAGACGGTTGTTGTTTCTGGAGAACGGGTGTGATGTCAGGCCAGGTGTCGATGCGATGCTTGACAATAGATGGATTGAGGCCAAGCATATCTGTGTATGACCAAGCGAAGATATCCCTGTATTCTTGGAAGAGGGCTTTGTATGCGGCAATTTCCTGAGGAGTGCAAGCAGCTCCAATGATGATTTCTTCGACGACGCCATTTTTCATGGAAATGTCGATTTTGATGGTGGGGGAGATGTTGGCCATATTACCTTCTTCAAAAGCATCAGGGGAAGGAATGGGATTGTTGAACCAATCGATGGTCCCTGGTGGGATAAAATCCTTGGTTTCGACTCCGTAAATGGGGTTTTGGTGAGGAGGCATGAGGGCGTCCTACGGAAGGAAGAGAGCATGATATGGAGTGCATCCCAAGGAGATTCTGGGCCTTGTAGCTCTTCCAGTATTTCTTCATCGCATTGGAAACGACGAGAATATAATGGATCGTGAGGAGTGAGCTCAGTGACAATGTGGTTGCCCCCAGCTGAAGAAACAGAGGGAGTAATGCTAGGAGAGGGTGAGGGTTCACTCGACATAAACCATATATTGAAGTACTGAGGGGTACCCGTGGTGGTTGGGTGTAGGGTCTCCGTATGAACAGGAGAGTTGGGAGGATTGCGGGGTAAATCCTCAGAGACGTCATTTAAGAACCATGGAGGCATTGGGAGTGCCTCGGGCTCTGGAGAAATGACATGACAATCCTCGAGTGGTGAAGTAATGTCAATTATCGCCTCTGTGGGTTGGTGACGTAGGGCCACTTGACGCTGCCTGTAGGCAAGGATCATGGGACATTGGTATGTAAAATGATCTAGTGAATCGCAGAGAGAGCAAGGGCATCTCATACGTTCATTAACTGAAGTAGTGACATAGCGAATGTCAGTGATGTTTGAAGAGGACGTGGCAGGGCGTGGGTTGTTCTGGAAGTTTTGGCATACAGCTGCTAATGTTTGCCGAAAGCGTGGCAGTGTTGTGCAATGGTGAGTGTAATGGCCATATTCTGAACATATAGCACACGCAAATTTAGTCTTCAACCCTTTACTACTGGAAGGGTTGGTGGTAGTGGGACTTGCAGTAGTGACGGGTGTTGGTGGAGTGGGATTGGGGGGAATCAAATTCCGTAATTCAGGTAGTGATGGGCAATTGTTGGTTTGGTGGCCCTCTTTCTCACATAGTGCACAAGATGGTGGGATGCATGAGGGAAGGGGAGCGGTGGGCTCCTTCTTCTTCCTCCTACCCCCAGCTGTAGCAGGGGGGGTAGGGAGTATGGGGGTAGTGGGGGTGGTGGGGGTGAGGACAGGAATCGTCATGGGGAGGCCTTCTTGTGGGCGAGGGACCATCTCAGGTGGATGTAAATACCACACTGGGGCTGCTAACACCATATTAGGTAGTGTGAGCATTGCGGCTACCTGGAAAGCTTCTATAGCGAGTGGTGGGTAAAAGAAGGGAATTTGAGTGAGGGGTCGAGGAACTGTCTCCCAAATGGGACTAGGTCCCTGAGTGGATGTGGATTTGTGGGCTGTTGAGGTCGACAAGTGCGCAGGAGGCTCCGCTTGGAGTGGTTCTACAACTACCGAGACGTCAGGAATGATTGAAGCCTCTTGAGGAGGGCGAGCATCCTCCGTGTGAGTTTTTTTAGATGAAACGACACATACTTGATTAGGGGGAAGGAGTGGTGGTGCTCCATGGTATGTCCCTAATAAGGATGGATCTTTGAAAATTCCAGGACCCATCTCTACGAGTGGATATATGTCTTGGTTGGTGTGGATGAGGGGAAGAATGTTATCGAGATTGGCAGAGGGGTTGGGCTCATAATGTGAGACTTGGTCGATGGTTACAATCTTTCTGTTGTGGCGAAACATGATTGTCCGAAAGATGGAAGATGCCACTGCCTTCATAGCGTACATGTAGCTACATCCGAACAAGATATTGTAATCGAGGTGTGCGTCGATAACTTCGATGTCAATGAGGATAGTTTTGCCTCTGAGTTCGACGGGGACATTTTGGAAGAGCCCTTCAGGAGATGATGGTCGTCCATCATAGGCTCGTAATGTCATGGCGGATGGTATGAGTTCTAGGGAGCCAAGTTTCTGCCATACTGTTTTGGACATGATGCATGTGGATGCTCCTTCATCGATGATACACCGATGGATGGTGATGTTCCGTATTTTTACTGGTATTTGAATAGCAACCAAGGTGGGAAGACGAGGTTCGCAGCTATCAAGGTCAAAGATGATGAGTCGAGTATCAGCTGGGTCAACTACCCCTAAGGCGGAAAGTAGAGATTTTTGTTGTCTAGGACAAGTCTGGAGGACTTCCAAGACGGACATGGCAGCTGGGGATTGTGCTAAGTCGTCTACCAAGCTATAATTGTGAGCTGCCCTAGCCTGTGGGTTGTGAACATTCCTGCGTAAAGGGATGCAAGGGATGCATAACGGTGGTTCGGCGGAAGGGTGAGGGATTACTAACGGGGGTGTCATTGGTGGAGGGTTTGTCTCTGGATAAATATGAGTAGACTCAACTAGATACTGATGATTCCGCGTTTGCAGAAGGATTTCTTCCTCACTGGTGAGGAGAATGGTACGCTCTGCTGGATTGTCAGGGTTGTGGTATTGTCCTACCTGAGGTGGGGGACGTTGTGCATCATGTTGGGTGTTTACCACGCCTTGATGTGGAATAGGATTTTGCAGTATGGTGGGAGGGGGTTGTTGTACATACTGTTGTGGTGCCTGCTGAGGGGCAGTTTGTGCAGGGGTAGGGGGAAGACTACCTAAGTCTTTCAACCATTTGAAATCAACGATCTGGGGGAAATGGTGAGTGTAATGACCAAACACGCCACAAAGAGCACAAGGGTGGATGGTTTTAACAGTATTCTGACCTTGGCGTTTATTGTTATTGCCCCCTTGGGGGTTTTGGTTCCCTTGGTTCTGGTTGCCCCCAGTGGGTTGATGTTGTGGGGGTTGATTCCTGCCTTGACCAGGGTTGTTGTTATTCCTATTCTTTCCTTTCTTCCTAGTATTGTTCGATGGATGAGTTGGGTTGGATGTATTCATTTGTTCAAAATTCTGGTATTGTTGAGTGGCGAAAGGTTGAACAAAATTTACCCCCGCATGCGGATGTGGGGGAGCCATGGGTTGTGGAGGACTAGGAAAGGGGAAGTATGGATTTTTTGGTGGTGTCGATCCATAAGGTACATAGGAAGGCATAGTGCTTTCACTAGTACTGTAATCTACTTTTGAGGGAGTACCACTGCTTGTGGGAATAGGTGGATGTATGGGAGGTGCAGTCGGTGGTCCACTGATGGGTGGAGGTATAGCAACAGGGTATGGCTGTTGATAAGTGGGATGGGGGTAATAAGGAGTGCCCCCATGTACTGGTGGGTACTGAGGTGTTCCATACATCGGTGGTGGTTGGGGTTGTGGACCATGGTGTGTGGTGGCACCTATTAGTCCGTCTGTTGAATGAGACATCCCAGGTTTATCTTGGCCAAATAGCGTAGGTTTGGGAAGATCAGGAAGTACTGTGTATAAGTATCCTAACTGTGCATAGATGAGGTCATCTTTTTGTGCCTTACTGATGGCTTCCTCTTCATATTGATGGAAGGTGGAAGTGACATCCTTTCCAAGGAGAGCGACAAGTGATCTGAGAAACCAGTCGAGATACTGTTGCTTGGTGGTTTCTGCTTTACACAAACTATGTCGCCTACGCCACTCATGAATGTAGTCAGCGATGTGGGTGGCTGAAGTCTGTTTGAAATCAGATAGTAGTTCTAGACCATTGTCTTGGCAGATGGGTAATTGGAAAAAGATTAAGAATGCTTTGGCCAATGACTCAAAAGTCGTATGGGACCCTGATTTTTCTTCGGCATACCATTTGGCTAATGGGCCAGTAAGTGTGCGTTGAAATAATCGCAGTCTGACGGAATCATCCATGATGCTATTGGAAGAACACCATAAATGAAAGGTCATAACATGGTTGGCGGGGTCATCCCCTGCCTTTCCTTCAAACTTTGGTATGTCNNNNTCTGACGGAAGTTTGGTTGGCATTGCAGGCCATGTGGCGTCATGCAATATAGGATCATTTGTGAGCTTGGTGAGATCCGGTATGTTGAGATAGGCCAAGTATGGAATCTGTAGTGGTGGGGGAGGGTTAGCTCTAGCCATGTTGTGTTGTGAACCTGACCCTTGATGGGGACTAGGTGGGTTGGTACTCCCTCCTTGAGAGGAAGTGGGTCCCCCGCGTCCTTGAAGAGGAGAGCGAGTGGATGGATGACCTTGGGAATTTGACCCAAGTAATGTAGAACCAAGCAAAGCTGATCCCAAGATGGTAGCACTTGCAGGAGTGTGTGAATGAGGTACCGTTGAACGGGTACGACCAGATACTCCCCCTAAGATAGGAGGAAGGTTGAGCAAGCGTCGTGAACGACGGGGGTTTTGTGGTTCCCCTATGATGTCTGGTTAGTTGTGTGAATGTGTGCAACAAGTGATGAGAGAAATATAGAAACCAAAAGCCTTTGTGTTGAATGTTTATACAATATATATATCCAAATCAAACTGTAATCAGATGTGCATCATACATAACATGAGAAAGAAACATATATCTGGGTAAGTGGGTTTTGTCCATGTGGGGGAATTAAAAAAGAAAGCAACTGCTCGTGTCCTAGAAGACATAACATCCTTCCTTTCAAATAGCACTAGACCTTCCAATAGTACTCAACAGTGGGGTCTGAAGTCACTGGAAGAGACACTAGTGAAGGATGAAGTAATTGGTTATAATGAGGGGTAGAGGGGGCATATCCCGAAAGAGATGGAAATACTTCCCAATAGCCACACAAAATCCAATCAAGGTGTGATTGCAGCCCAGAATTGCCACCTGGGTAGATGTCCTAAAGTTGGTCACTAAGTACCTCGGTCCAAGTGTGGCATTTAGATTTTCGACCTAAGAAATGGGTCACGGGCTAGATCCCGTCCAAGAGGTGGGTGCCTCAAGGGGGGATGCATAGAACAACCGGACCTCGACCTTCGACCCTTCACGGGTATCTCCCTGCCTTATGGTGATTGGAACACTAGACTTGGAGGATTTGAAATTCCCTATTTGTCAACTTCTATGTTTGAAAGATGTGAGAACCAGATAACGGGGAGTTATTTGGATGCCTATCCCCGAAATCCTACCTAGACTAAAAACTTATTTTGGCACCTCCTCTGGAGGAAAACTTAGTGATTTTTTTAGAAAGTTTTTAGATGAAGTTGTTTTGTGAGGATGGGGGTGAAAACCAACCTCGTTTGATTAAAAGTGGGAGTGGATAGTCCAATCAAGAAAAGATGGGGTGTTTTCAGAATCCCTTTTGAGGAGACCTACTTATACCACCACGTTTCGAGACGAGGCTATGTGAGTGAGAAAGTGGCTTTTGTGTGTGAGTGAAAGTGTACCAAATTTTAGTTATTTAGATGTCACCTTACAACATGTGGACATCGCTTGGTCCTTTACAAGAGTTTGATTACCTAAATTAGCTAGATGTCATTGGTACAACCTTGCGGAATTTTAAAAGCCCTAGGAAACTAGCATGTGGACATGTGGTCCGTTACTATCCTTTATCTCCCTATGTGTGAGTTAAT
>CBVK0100043628.1:8265-29923 GCA_900067695.1 Picea abies | reverse complement strand
GGGGGGGGGGGGGGGGGGCGTGGGTATCTTATGGATACTGTTCAAATGATACACCAACCATGCCATCTATGATATCAATCCACAATCAAACTTTCTTACTATTCATTTTTTTTTTAAATTTAAGCAATACTCTGTTTAAAAAAAAAACCCAAAACCGATGCTTGCTTCACAAAAATGCTCACTTGCCTCAGAAATGTATTATATGTTAGTGCTATAATTTTTTCTTAGACTGCTAAAGAACAAGCCCATCACAACTTGAAATACAAATACTTGATTGGTTTTTTACTGGATCAAGAAGAAGAAAACAAGGAAGGGAAAAGACAATTAGCTACTATAAAATCAGTGATAGGTCGTTGGGCTATGGAGTCAAGCAAACACCCTGCTCATTAAAAACAATCAATATACATATTAGATAAAAGGTTTATTGGATAGAGGAAGAGAAAAGATAACACAAAGTAAAACATCCATAAAGCATAGATCCTCTCTGCATAAATTAATTCAAGGTACTTGAATGTAAACAATGACTAATAAGAAAGATACATCTGATCCTTGGATGCTCAAGAATCCATTAATCAGAGATAACCATGATACTTAAGTTTAAAATTCATTCAAATAAGAAGATGAAAAAGAAAACAAAGAACATAAATGTTTACAAAAACATAAGCCCCTCAAGGTGGATTACAATGATCACAGGAAACGTGCCTCCTACAACTCTCTCATAATCCTTCTTGAATATTCAAAAGATTCTGTCAGACCTCTCGGGCCTCTTTTCTATGAAGCCCCTACTCTTTTACATTATAGTTCTTATTCACTATATAGGAATTACATCAAAACAAACTCCCAAAGAAAATGGGATCTTAAGATTACATAGCATGCTAAATTAAGCATTTCAAATCAAAATAAGAGTCAAATCCCTTGAAATTAGGATTCAAATCTAAAATTTGACACCTCGACTCCAATTGATGCCACCTATTCTACTCTTCAGGAGATGAAGTTATCTTCGAGTACCAAACCACAACTGGCCCATTCCTTGCTCCTAAAATCATGAATTTGTTGTCATGTGTAAGATGTGTATGCCAAAAACATTCATCCATTAGGCACAAACCTGTAACTCCTAATTTTTTGTCTGCCATTTTCATTAGTTACCCTCAATATGCCTTGAAATCAGGGATACTCGGCCACTTGTTGTCAACTAATCCTTATCCCTTGATAGTTGTTTCTCAGCAATTTCCACTACTTTTCTTGCTAATTCTGGTCATTTCATTTTTATGCAAGCTACTGCAAGATGCCACAACAAAGTGGGCCAAGATCATCCATTGTGGTATGACTAGGGTGTGTTCTTGGGATCACTTCCTGTGATGATCTTCCATTCTGGGCCTTCAAGAGATGGATAACATATTTTTAAAGGCATATAAACAATTAAATCATTCCACTTTCTTGCGATAAGATCCAATACAACATCCGAATATTCTTTAATGGTAAGATTGCAAACTGTAGACCACAAGTTAACAAGCTAAAAGAAGTGAAATTCCATATGAGCAGGCTGTAAATTGCCAATAAAATAGCCTACTCGATCAGTCTTTCTATTAAAATAATTGGGCGATATTCTGTAACTGATTTTCGCAGTGCCCAAAGATTTCGTAGCGCACCTCCTGATTTCATAGTGCACCTCCTGCACATCAAATTATTTGGTGAAATCTGTACACTATGACCCATCACCTACAGAGCTGGTTCAGGTTCTTTCCTTGTCATGACACCGTGTGCATTGCTCAGCTCTAGGTGCTGTCAATTTAGGCATCAGGGTTCTTTTCCTCCAACCTGTGTTTCTTCTTATTGCTGATAGAGGGAGGGATATCGGGGATGGTTAAAGTAACAAGTAATAATCTCGATCCCACCAGCATTTGGAAGACCAAGGAGGGCCTTCCAGTTTCTGCAATCTCTTCCCATCATCAGATACAAGATTTCGCCTTTTCTTCTTACACTGTTCATTATTGAACTTTTTCACCATTAGAACCCTTTACCACAAAGTTGATTCCATAATCACCATAGTGCCATGATGAATTTGCATTGATGCATAGTATCCACATCATATGGCACCGTATGGAAGAAACATTCCTCCCTGTTTCTCTAGACAACAAATATAGAAGAAAATATGGATCAATTGGAGCGATTAATCAATCAAATCCGTCGATATCCTTGGGAAAAATCTTGTTTGAAATTTGCACGATACATCTAGATTTGGACACCTGCATAGTCACTCTAGGAAGCAACCTAGAAACTCGATCAGGGTAAACTCACCTTCATGTAGAAAACTTTTTCTAGCTTGTTCCATCTGTCGAATACACCTGTAAAACAATCTGGAGATAAATGTTGCGATCTCTTTTAGAAGATTTTCATATGAATTTTACAGACATATGATAGCGAATGGAGGACATGTATCCATATGACTGAGATGAACCTAACACCTGGAAACCCTTTTGTTGACACCTCCCACACCTTCAAAATTTGACATATGACACTTTCATTGCTAGTATTCTCTCCTTAACACCTTGCATTTGAGGGTTTTAAGCCTGTGTTTTTTATTTTCCCAATAGGACATATCCCACATGGATTGGGGAATCAAGGATCATGTGTTTTAAATGTGTCAACACTTCCATAGTGTTTTTCTACATAGAGCATAAAAGACCCATTGGTTTGGCGCTAGGCTTTATGTATGGTTTACATGTTGAATGTGGACCGTAATTGTGGACTTTGGCATATGAACTAGATTTGATTGATAATATTGACTTAGGATTAGAATTAGGTCACTTAAGCACACACCACCTTTCTTTTAATAATAAAATTTACAAATAAAAAATATTTATTTTATTTGAAAACATAAAGAGACACAAAAACTAGGGTTTTAGGAAACGATAACAGTTTATTGTTAACTTTTGGAATGCAGAAGACATAGTCACAAGAATCTTGGGAAAAAACAATTAATCGGAGCTAATCAAGGCTTTGATGGGAAATTTGAAGATTATGACAATGGGTAAAAGACCAAAGGAATTTTGCAAATCTAGCATAGTTTGATGAAGATGCTAAAAGTTTTGGTAGTACATTTTGAGCGATAACATTACACTGTAACTGATTGCTCATAAATACAAATAACCATAATAATAATACTTCTTGTACGTAACAGAATTGAAAAATGAACAACATCATAATCACCATAGGAAACACAACAATAACCTTGAGGTGGACGGGCTACAACCATAATAACAAAATCAACAAAGTCCTCAATACCCACAGGGTCCTATGAAGTGCCCCAAAACAATCCTTGTATATAACCATTATTTTAATCGAACCACATTTCATCAAACTTCCTCATCCTATTTCATTCTAGTTCACAGACCTCATTCAAGCATCACATAGCTTGTAAACATGTGCCTTTTGCAATTACAATAAAACATGGCAAGATTACATTATAACAATAATACACACATTTCTATCGACTTCATAACTTCATATGGATAGACTGTAACTTCAAGAAAATCAATGAGTCCAATACTCCCACATACTTACACTGCAAATGACCAATCAAAACCCGTGCCCAAAACAAAGAGCACGAAGAAATGATTTCCATCGAATTCTAAGTAAGCAACACTTCCATGATAATGCATAGGGTTCAATGCAACAATGGAAAATAGGTGGCAGAAGAAAGGGGGCTGACAACCTGAGGGTTTGGCCCAAAAAGGGAAAGAAACAATATTACTCTCTACATAATACTCCTCATTAATACTCACAGAGTCAGGACTATGCACAAGAGTATTAGCCATGAAGAACACAATCTTCACGTACAGACAAAGTTTCCACAAAAACCCACATACAAGAGGCAAAGAGAACCCATTTTTGAATAGGGAAGAAAACCCAAAACAAGGGACCATAAGAAAAACAAGCTTGGGAGTCCCCAACCACATTCTTTTCATAAAAAAATTGCGAGTAGCTACAATAGTAAAATACACCCATGAATTTTTTAATACCAATGGTCTCACAACAACCACCACAGGAAAACGAAACTTGAAAATCAACCAACACATAGTCAAATTGATTTTAACAACTTTGGAAATACATAGACCGTGAGAAAACAAGATCCAACTATTGACTTAAGGAGCAGAGCAATTGTTCATGGATGGTAGAGCAAGAAAACCCCATACCTATGAAAAATATTTCTTAAGAAGAAAATACCATCTTGTATACATCCTACATGATCAAGAAAATCAGACAGCAACAACCAACAAATCAAAACGCAAGAATGACTGGGGTGGTGGGCTCGAGGTGAGTTTATGTGACATGCATTTACTGCATGTTGCTTCTCCCTTCCCACTTTCATTCATGGCTAGTATGAGCCATAAAAATTATATAGTTCATCACCCTTTAACATTCAATTCGATTAATGCATCCAACTATACCAAAGTCTCCATACGTTCCAATATAACAATGCGCCAACTATTGTGGCTAGCCCCAGTTCACATATAACAATTTGCTAGGGATACAACCAATCTTTCCATTAAACCAAGGTGCACAATAATTGTTTATAAACTCCAATGTGACATAACTCAAATATCTTGATGTCGATAACATATTCCAACATGGCTTCCAATTAAAATAATGCATGTACCCTTGTGGTATGAAGTCACCACATCACACATATAAATTAAGCATGGAGTTTAGGTCCTGTCTCAAAATAAATGTAAGATAATAATACTTGCGAATGACATATAAAAACAAGACCATTCCCTTTTAAATTAAATCACCTTTATCATCATATTTGATTAATCATTCCGATGGATATTTTAAACGTAAATAAACTGTAGGGCTCATCTTAGCCAGCTCATAAGCATGTAAAACATAATTGTTGTTTCTTCGTCATAGTTATGCAAGTTTCACCAGGGGTCCCACCTATTAGTATTTTATTAAATATAGTTAAATAATAAGTCATAAGGCGTTTCCAACCATTTTCAAGAAGGTACCATATGTTGCGATTTTGAGTGTCAACAAACTGGCGACTCCACAAGGAAATATGTTTTCGATAGATTAAGAACTCATAATATTTGGTTTCACAGACCAATGAACATAGATCAAAGAATTATTGACCATAATGATTATGCAACAAGGGGAAAAAGATGGCTTAAGGGAAAAAATGATCCTGGACTTTGGGAATAACTCATGAAAAGTGTTACGTATGAGGGGGTTTGGTCCTATATGCATAACATTCGATCGGTCATAGTAAAAGTGTTTCTTGTTTCAAGGAGAAATTTTTTGGTATGCTCTTTTGAATCTCAATATGGAGGGAAAAAGGGATATCAAAAAGTAGGGATGGAAATCAAATAATCTATCTAACAACAATATCGAAAGAAGAAAGCAATTTCAACAATGTCTACAAGGAGGACATCATGATAGATATGTAACTTAATTTTTACTGATCAACAATACTTACAAAATGGAATCATTGTGGAGAAACTGATCTAAAGCTTATTTGTGATAAACAAAAGATAACAACAAAAGGAAAACAACATAAATTAAAAAGGCATAAATGAAACAACAGAAAATGAACAACCAATTAAACAAAGTAAAGAAAAACAATGAAACATAAAATTATATCCAATAATGACTTCCATGCAACGTTTATCATTCAAGCTGGTTCCACATAATGTTTCAAGTGGGAACCATTGGTACTATAGGAAAACAATTGCTCTTCTAAGTCTTTTAGAAGATAAGAATTTGCGCCTAGGACAAAAGCGATTTTGAAAGGACCTAGCCATAATTTATGAAACTTCGAATGTCTTCCTCTGTCAGCATGGGCCGAGTCCCAAAGCAATAATTTATCATTTACTTTAAATTTGACATCTTTTGTGTGTCTGTTGAAATATTTCTTCGCGGTTTGCTATCTTTTATTTATGTTTTCCAAGGCAAACATTCTTTGTTCTTCTAAGGATAATAGTGCATTTATCCTTTGAGGGACATTGGAAGAATTTAATTCTTATATATGTAGCATCATCCGTAGAGAAGGAAATTCTAGCTCAGTAGGATGAATGGCTTCTTGACCATAGACAAGCTGAAAGGGAGTGCAACCTATGCTCACCTTGGTGGTAGTGAGATCTGCCCAAAGGGCGTAAGTGAGGAGGGTGTGCCATTGACGAAGCTTATCTTCAATGAGCCTCTTTATGATCCTAACCAAATTTATTTTAGTAGACCCATCTTGCCCATTTCCTTGAGGGTAATAAGATGATGAGGTGAAATGTTTGACCCCCAATTTAGCTAAAAATTGATTCAATTTAGTGGAAATGAAAGCAAGACCATTGTCTATAATAATCTCTAAAGGAATGCCAAATATGGAGAAGATATTAGTTTCCAAGAAATAAATTACCCGTTCTTCATGTGAGTGTCTAAGTGGGACAAATTCAGTCCACTTAGTGAAATAATCCGTGGCTGTCAAGATAAAATCTTGCCCTGCTGAAGACGAAGGATTAATAGGATCAATAAAGTCCATAACCCATTTAGAAAAAGGAAAATCAGGGAGGACAGGTTGCAAAGGAATAGCATAAACATGTTCCTTCCCAACAAAATTTTTTCACTTGTCACAAGACCTTGCGAATTTATAAGAATCTCAAAAAATTGAAGGCCAATAATAACTTTTTCTGATGATTTTAAAAGCAGTAGCTTTAGCAGAAAAGTGGCCACCAACGTGAATAAAAGAATTTGAAGATCCATGAGTTTACTATAACAATTTATGTGCTTCCTCATTATTCACACATCGAAGTAATATACCATCAACAAACCTCCCGAACAAAAAGTATCCTAAAATAATATACCCGGAAGACTCAAGACAAAGCCGTCTCCTTTGATGAGTATCTAAGTCATCTGAGAATTTATGATATTGCAAGTAATACACCAGATTTTTATACCAGGGATGTTCAAATATGGAAAGGGTTTGACTCTCAATATAAAACAATGCCGAAAGAGGATTATCCCGATCATCAATTTCTTCACTTGCTTCAACATGTTGAGCTAAATGAAGGGCTAAGTCTCGTCCCTTAATTGTTTTCAAAGTCATGATGGTTAAATCATGCTCTTGGATTTTGGCAAGCCAATGTGAAAGCTTCCCTGAAAGATAAGTTTGTGAAAGAAAAAACTTGACAACAGGCAAAGGGACTTTTACCCATGTGTGCTTTCCTAGGATAAAGTGTAGAAATTTCTCTACATCTTTAACAAGAGCAAAGACATGTTTCTCAATATAAGAGTATTTAAATTCATCATCTGATAAATTTTGGTTCATGTAAGCTACAAGTTTTTCATTATTCTGGTCATCACACTGTAAGAGAATAGTAGAAACTGCTTCCTTAGTGGCATTAATGTATATGGAAAAATATTTCTCAAAGTCCAGTTTCGCTAGAACCGATGCAGAATTAATTGCCTTATTAATCCTTACGAAAGCGTTTTCGACATCATCTGTCCAAGAAAAAGAGTGATCTTGCTTTATAAGATTATGGATTGGTTTAACCATTAAGGAAAAACCCAGAACAAACCTATGAATGAAGTTGATAATGCGCATAAAGGATTGAACCTCCTTTTTGGAAGTGGGGGAAAGAAGGTTCAGGATAGCAGAAATCCTTTCGATATCTATGATTATTCCTGAATTAGAAATGATGTCCATTGAGATTTCCCTTGGTGACGCCAAAAATAGATTTAGAAGGATTTAAGGAAATGTCGAATTTTCTACATTGCATGAGAAATTTTTTGAGATGACCAAAGTGATCCAATCGATTATTTGAATAGACGGTCAAATCATCAAGATAAATCTAGATAATCTTATCGATCATATCGTCAAAATATATTTGCATAGCTCTCTAGAAAGTGGCACCTGTATTAGACAAGACAAAAGGCACGTGTTCATAAGAAAATGTACCCCATCGTGTAGTAAAGGTGGTTTTGTACCTATTAGTCCTTTTTACCTTGATTTGATTATATCTGGAGAAACCATCAAGTAAGGACAACATTTGTGACCCTGCAACCTATTGCAGAATCATTTCCATATAAGGGAGAGGAAAATTATTTTTAACACTTTCTCTATTCAATGCACGAAAATCAACGCATAATCGAATCTGACCAGTTGTCTTCCTAACATGAATTAAATTTGAAACCCACTAAGAATACTTAACTGGAAATATTATACCAGCTTTCAAAAGTTTTTCCAACTCCTTTCTATTAGTAGCGTCAAGTGTAGGGTTAATGGGCCTTTGTTTTTGCCTATCTAGTTTTATCCCTTTCTTGATAGGAATGGCATGTTGTATGAGAGCATAATCAAAACCAAGAATATCCTCGTATGACCAAGAAAAAACATCTTGAAATTCACGTAATAGTTCTATGAATTTCTCCTTTTCTTCGTCGGAACATTGGGCACCTAGTTTAACCATCTTTGGAGATTCAGAGGTCCCAAGGTTCAAGGAAATGGTATCACCCACTTTCCTTTTCGACTCCTCTTCCGTACGTGTGTCTTTTTTGCTCACATCACTCGATGAAAATGAACTCTCAAGAGGAGTCAAGCCCTTTGGAAATTTTTCATATTCCATAGATATGATTTCCTTAGGGTTAAATAGTTCATTTTGTATGAAAGCACATATGCCTTCATCATTAGAGAAAACCTGCCATGATTCTATATTATCTGGAATGTGAGAACGATATAAATATTGAAAAGTACAATCATACCTTTGAGGTAGAAGTTTCCGAGTAAGGGATGTTGCAAATACAACTAACCTATCAGCCATTCAATTAAGTTCCCTCTTAACACGAGTGATGTTAAATGATAGCAGATTCGAGATAAGCGCCCAAACAACTTGGGTATAGAGTTTCACCAAATTATTGCTAAGAGAGTATATTTTACACACAAGGTTTACAACAAGTTCAAAATCACCAAAAATTGTAAGGTGGCTGCAACCAAGGTTATAAGCATTTTCGATTCCTAGCAATAAGGCTTCAAATTCAGCGACATTGTTTGTGCAAGAAAAATCTAACCTATAAGAAAAGTTGTGGATTTTACCTATAGGTGAGTAAAAGTTAATGCCAGCTCTATTACCTTCATTTGAGCATGATCCATCGAAATGCATGTGCCACATACCGTCTTATAAATCAATTTGTTCTAAAGTTATGTCACCCTCATCGGAAAAGATAGAGTATACCTGATCCGGATTCGAGAGCGGAACGAACTGACTAACAAAATGAATACAATAAACACATAGATACGAAGCATAACATAAATATCCAGTGAACAATATCTTCTATTAAATACTGAAATAGGATGAAACTGTAAAACTGCGGAATTGAAACACTTGCTCGAATGGTGGACGCTATCTCTGAGAAGAGATGTGCCTGCTACACGCATTTGTCTGAGTAGAATGGATTCCAATGAGGCTCCAGAGGCCTTTTTGATATTACTCAAGAATTCCAAAACGCTAGACATCCAAAAACCTAACCCTATAAGGTGAAATGCCAAAAGTTATGTCGACCCTATGGGTAAGTTGGTGTAATTTGGTACCTCAACTTCCAAGGGTCGTAACTTTTGCATACGACCTCCATTTTAGGCTCGTGATAGCCTGTTGGAAAGGTCTTTCAGAGAACTACACATTTTTCCATCAAAATTAGACTTTGTTTATAGTTTCACTATGGCAATCCAAAAGAACAACGTTTAGGGCCCCGAAACGGCCCTGGAAGTACATCAAGATGCGTTGACATGAAAACATACAAAATAAGCCAATTGGATTAGGCGAGAGGCCACTTGTATCCACTTGGAGGATGTGTGGGGATTCAAACAACCCTAGAAGTGTAGAACCCACAATTACAAAGTAGTACAAAAGAACATGCTAAACAAAAATGAACACGAGGGAGCCACTTGGAATAGGTGGGTGGCCACCAATATCCACCTGGATCAATCCTCTCCCCTTAGGAATAAATGGTATCCATTACATTGAGTTCCCCCATTGGGTGAGGAAACGTCTATTGGATTTGGCCTCGGGTGAGCCACTTTCCTTGGTGTAGGAGTTGCCTTGCCTTGACAACCTGATAAATCTGGATCTGCTTCTGGTGAGTGCCCTTGACCTGTGTGTCCACTATCTGGTTAGTGGATGCTTATTCCATGCAATCAGGGTTGAGTTCTATAGGTGTCAGTTGTTTTGCGATCTCGGAGGTGTCCAATAACGGTGGAAAATATGGCTAAAGGAGGTCCACATTGAATATTGAATGCAGACCAAGGAAGGGTGGAGTGTTGAGCTCAAAAGAATTTCTACCCACAACCTTGGTGATAGTGTAAGGCCCATAACAAAGTGGGAAAAGCTTCCGATGGGGCTCGGTGAGACGCTCCTTATGCAAATTTAACCAGACTTTGTCGCCAACTTGAAAATGGTGTGGTACCCTGTGTTGATCATGGCATTGCTTGTACTTAGCATCAGATTTATGCAAAATCTCCTGGACCTATTGGAGGATGTGCTAAATCCACTCAATGAATATGGTGGCTTTTTTGATTGCAAATTGATTAGGGGAAGAGTTTGTCTATGCAGTGACAAGAGGAAGCGCAACATCAATGAGTCCCAAGGGTTGGAATCCCAGACCCACTTGAAATGGGATATGGCTGGTGGAACTATGGAGAGACCTATGGTAACTGTGTTGGACATATGGGAGACTCTCATCCCATGTATGGGGATGCTTAGAATTGTACATGCATAAGATGTGCACAATCATCCAATTGACGAAATCTGTTTGGCCATCAGTTTGTGGGTGGAAAGCAGTGGATTTTGTGAGTTTGGTGTCCAACAAAGACCAAAGACTCGACCAAAATGTGCTAAGGAACCTACTGTCTCGGTCGGAGATGATGGTCTGTGGTATCCCAAAGTGGACCCACACTTGTTCGAATAAAAGATTGACAATATATATCACTGTGAAATTCTTCTTACAGGCTATGAGGATGGACATCTTTGAAAACCAACCAATAACCATAAACACATAGTCATTCCCTTGCTTGGTGGATGAAAAAAAAGACATGTAATCCATTGAGATGGATTCCCACAGATTCTTGGGAATAGGAAGAGGGTTGTATAAGCCTTGCTTCTTAATGGCTAGCTTGCAATGACACAGGCAGTGCAAGATCTAATATACTTGCTGCCATCCTGTTGAAGTTTTGGCCAATAAAAATGTTTTTGAGGAATGACCATAGTTTTCTCTATGCCAAAATGTCTTTCCACCCAACTGTAGTGGGATTCCCAAATCATCTTTGCACGCTCACTTGTAGGAACACAAAGATGGACCAGGTGGCATAAGATTCAATTATGAATGTGAAAATCAATGATAGTTGCGCCTGTACCCAAGAGATGATATGTGGTGGCGAAGTATGGATCTTGTTGATAAAGTTGGGGCACTTAGATGCTTCATGTCCATAGGAATGGAGCACAGTGGTGAGTGAAGCCACATGAGGTCGACTAAGGAAATCAAAGACACGATTGGAGATACCTATCTTATACTTTATGTTGAGATGGAACTTATGCAGGTAGGTGAACCACTTTTGATGGCAGTTGTTCTGCAATTTCCCCTGTGTCTGTATGAACTGCAAAGGCTTGTGATCAGTGTGTATGATTCTCTCTTTCCCTAGAATGTAATTTTTCCATTGAAGACATGCTTGTACAATGGAATACATTTCCTTGTCATAGGTGGGGTATTTTAGGACAATATCAGAGAGTGTCTCACTATGGTATGCCATAGGATCCCCGTGCTGAGTGAGAACTACACCCACATCATAGTCATAGGCATCAGTTTAAATCTCGAATGGTTGTTATAGATCAGGAAAGGAGAGTACTGGAGCTGAGCACAAGAGATGCTTCAGATCCTCGAATGCTCATTGTTTCTCCTTCCCCCACACGAACTTGTCCCTGCCATAACCCTTGGTCACCTGGATGAGGGCCCATGCAATATGGGAGAATCCCAACACAAACCGTCGATAGAAGTTGGCTAGTCCCAAGAAGCTTTGAAGCTCGATCAGTGTGGTTGGGGATGGATAGTCACATATGACTTGGATCTTAGCTGGATCAACATGTACCCCATGCTCATCAACAATGTAGCCCGAGTATTGGACCCTGTTCATGCCAAAAGAGCATTTTTCCAAGTTGGCATAAAGCTTGTGTTGTCGCAGAGTGCTCAAAACCTGCTGAATATGTCATATGTGCTCCTCCCATGTTCTGTTGAAGATGAGGATGTCATCCAAATATAATACCACAAAGGAGTTGGTGAAAGGTATCAATACATCATCCATCAACCTCATGAAAGTGGCTGGTTCATTTGTTAAGCCAAAGGGAATGACTAGCCATTCGTAGAGACCTTATTTAGACTTGAAGGTTGTCTTCCATACACCAGTTGGTTTGATGGGAACCTGGTGGTAGCCAGACTTTAGGTCAATCTCACTGAATAACTTTTCCCCCTTGAGTTGGGCAAGAAGGTCATCAATCCTGGGAATGGGGTAGTGGTTCCTGACAACGATTTTGTTTAAGGCTCTCTAATCAATGCAGAGTCAACAAGTCCCATCCTTCTTCTGCACCAGTACAATCGAGCTTCTGCAAGGGGAGGATCTGGTTCTTATGTGCCCCTTTTGAATAAGCTCTTGGATATGATACATGATTTCATCATTATCCATTAGTGGGCACCGATAGACGGGTCCATTAGGTAGAGGTGCACCGGGGGTCAGATCAATTGGATGCTTGACTTGGCAGTGTGTCAGTACCCCTATAGGTGAGGTGGAGATGTCTTTGTATTCTTCCACAGTCCCTTCCACTTGCTTCTGCTGCAAAGAGAAGCATTGTGTAAAGGCCACAAATGTGGAAAAAACCTTCTGCTTACTGTGAGAATGGATCACAAAGAAGACAAAGTTCCCCGTCTAAGAAATTAGCTTACTACATTGCTTAACAGATATTAAAGAAATAACAATAGGTGGTGCCATCTCTGGGATTTTGTACAATGGTCTACCCAAAGTAATAATAACACTGCGGGGTCTAGACTCATACACAACATGATGCTTCCACAAATATGGTTGTCCTACAAGAAAATTACAAACTTCAAGGGGAGAAATATCACATAGCACCTCATCTTTGAAAGGATTGATGACCGTCGGGCAGACAACATTGTTGGATTACACAAATATCTATTCCTTGATGAAGCCAGCTGATGGTGTAGGGTTGCGGGTGCGGTGTCATTGGCAGGTCCAACTACTTGATGACCTTTGCCAAAATGAAGTTCTTTTGACTACCACTGTCAACAATGAAATGAATCGGATCCCCCTTGACCCACATATGTGAGTGAAAGAGGCATTCCCCTTCCTCTGGTTCTTCTAGTTTGCTTGTACGAACTTTGGTGGTAGTGACAGTGGCACTGGGTTCAACATAGATAATCTGATTCCCTCCTTTAGGATTTGACTCGGAATCAGAATTGACCTCTGACTTGAAAGATTTCAATTTGACCACGAGGGACTTCTTAGAGCGGCATTCGTCAGTGTCGTGCCAAGGAATTTTATGGTACTCACACCATTTTCCCATTTCCTTCTTTGTCCTCTTAGTTACCTTCTTGTGTTGGGGCTTGGATGGATTGTCCTGAGGGTAGCCATCTCGACTTGGTCCCTTGCTATGTGGGTTGGGGCTACCTTTGTACTCCTTCAACTATGAGGGGTTTGCAGATCCAAACTCTCACCATTTCTGCTGAAATTTCTCCTCGATCTTGACAACATATCTATAAGCTATGCCTAATGAGGCGATGTCTAGGAACTCCATTTCTGTTTGAATGTATCTATGCAAACAACCATGGTATTTGAGCACCATATGATGCTCAGAGTCTTTGATACCCAATTTAGTGCGTAGGGTATGGAAAATATTGGTGAAATCTGGTACTGTCTGGTCCCTTTCTTGACGTAGGGTGGCCCATCTGGTGTACTGGTCCTCGTAGCTTCCAACATGGTAGTACTTTTCTTTATTGGCATCCCGGAAGGAATCCCATGTAGGGGCCACCACAAACATTGTATATTCCTCCATGACCCTTTGCTCAGAGTAAGTATCCCACCAGTGTTTAACATGGGGAATGTCATTGAGGAGTGAAAAAGTGATATTTTCCCTATCGAAATAATTGTGGACCAAAAAATATCCTTTGAGTAGATTCAACCATTTATCTACAACATCTGCATCTATTAGTGCTTCAAATAATGGAATATCAAAATTTACCTGTACCTTGAAGGGGGTTGCATGGCTGCTTGATGAATATGCTTCTCCTGTGGGAACCTGTTGAGTCTCCATTTTGACACTTCTAATGCCCTATATTACCTTCTATCTGAGTCTATTTTACCTATTCTATGTGTATCTAATTGACTGTTTCCTCCATAATACACTCGATGACCTTGTTCACATGCATAAGAGGTAACTTATGATTAAAGCATGATTTGTTTAGTTTTATTGAGTTAATTCGATTAAATTCTTGATTATGTATGATACTAATCACTTTGAATACTAAGAAGCATGATCTGGTACCCAGTCTATTCTGGTACCAAGGCTCCACCTATTCCGGTACCAGCCTATGTTAATCCGGTATTAGAAATAATTCAAAATTTTGGAAAGCTTCTAGAGAAAAATCGGGCACATGGGTGTTATCCAGAATGATGTTTTCATGAGGAATCATGGGTCAGAATTCACCCAGATTGCACGTGTGGACCTCCAGCTCAGGGGGAATGATTCTGCCAAAATTATAAAAAAAACTCAAATTGCCAACTTGTGCCTCGATTTTCGTGCATATGGTATCAGATATAGAAATTATAAAACATGGGTTTTGTCCAGAATATGATATATTGAGTTTATAGTGAGCCATTTTTCAAAATTAGAATTGGTTTGGGAGATATGGGTAGGGGACTAACTCGAATCTGCCCAAATTGTTAGAAAAACACAGATTTTTGGGATTTATCCTAAAATTGTAAAAAATGTTTTCTTAGTTTGGGGATTCGGTTTCATACATTCCTCCATGGATTTTATGTATAAATAAGACCTCATAGGTCTGAGTAGAGAAGGAATTATCATGATGTAAGAATGGTTCTTAAAGGAGAATTGTTATGATGTAGAATGGATTTATGAAAAGACTCTTTTTGTAAACCTACTTGTTGGAGATTAATGCAAGATTGAATTCAATTATTTTGTCTCTCTTAGAAGTTAACATATGGTGATCTAAAAGCTTCCATGTTGGCATCGGCAAGGGCCACCGATCCAGATTGGTAAGCTTATTGTAAATTGTTAGTGTAGATTTTCATTTCATGTATTTGTTATTTTGATTTCATGATATTTTGTTTGATTTCACTATTCGAATTTGTTGCAAAGTGTGGTAATGCAGGAACAGTTGGATCTCTATATTTCACCATACATGAGATTTAATGGAGCATCCCACTTGTTAATTTAGTTGCTCCAGGAGATAGATCTTAAGTTCATCTTTTCATTTCATGAGCCTCTAATAAACAGATTCATCACCTAAGCAATAACCTTTTGATTCATTGTTTTCTTGAGAAGTTTTGTTATCATTTCTCTCTTCTAAGTTTGGAGTGGTATTGTTGAAGTGTGCCTAGATTTGCTTGTTAGTTGTTGTTAAGGATATTAGCTACAAATAACAGATTCAAAGTCCATCTTTCCACTTCATGAGCTTGTAAATGGACAAGGCATTATCTTAGCAAAATATTTTGAGTGAATGATTGCAAGTTTTGCTTTCTAATTTATGAATTGTGTGAAGAGTGTTATTTTTGAAAACATAGTATTTTGTTATTGAATGTTTCTTCTTCAAGCTATACTCATCAAACATAGGAACCTATCTGTTATCGACACATATAGTGCATCAACTCTACTGATTATGAATCCCGGTTGATAATTTATGTTTGGTAATATATTATGCAAATAATTGCACCAACAGAACCCATTGAAGGATCTGCGTAAATTTGTCCATCATTTCATTCCTTTGTCGCACGAGGTCTTCCTCGAGCAACATTTTAATATGATATTTTTCCACATCATCTTTCTTTTCGTCCCCCATGGGTTTTTTTCGAGCTCAGTGTGGACGATCTTGTAATGGCTCGATTGGTTCGAGTCCCAACTTATTGTATCCAAATATTGTCGGGGACATGCACGAAGAAAAATAAATGAAAAGCATACCGCTCTGATACCACTGATCCAGATTTAGGAGAGGAACATTTTGATTAACAAAATGAATACAATACACACAGAGATATGAAGAATAACACAAATATCCAATGAACAATATATTCTATTAAATAATGAAACAGGTTGAAACTGTAAAACTGTAGAATTGAAACACTTGCTCGAATGGTGGTATCTATCTCTGAGAAGTGGTGTGGTTGCATACACACATCCATTTGAGAAGAATGGATTCCAATGAGGCTCTAGAGGCCTTTTTGATATTACTCATGAATGCCAAAACCCTAGACATCCAAAAACCTAACTGTAGAAGGTGAAACACCAAAATTTATGTGGGCCCTATGGGTAAGTTGGTGTAATTTGTTAACTCAACTTCCAACGTTTGCATATGAACTCCATTTTAGTCACATTGGAAAGGTGTTTCAGAGAAATACACATTCCTCAATAAAACTCTAACTATGTCTACAATTTGACTGTGGCGAGCCAAAAAAATAACGTTTAGGGCCCCGAAACGGCCCTGGAAGTACAACACGATGTGTTGACATGAAAACATACAAAATAATCCAGTTGGATTAGGCGAGAGGCCACCCATATCCACTTGGAGGATGTGTGAGGATTCATACAACCCCAGAAGTGTAGAACCCACAATTACAAATAAGTATAGAATAACGTGCTAAACAAAAACAAACATGAGGAACCCGTTGGAATAGGTGGGTGGCCACCAATATCCACTTGGATTAATACCCCTAAGTCTTCCTCAAGATAGTTTACATTTGGTTGAGAAATTCTCTCTATGTATGGTGAAATTATTCCTTCTCTTAGGACTATGATATTCTTTCCATTCCGGGGAACAATTAAGTGTGTCCCATCAAGCAAAAGATATCCACTTGCTAGGGATTGCCTATCTCTTCCTAGGATAATAGAATAGTTTCTTACCGGCATGTCGAATACTTGGATGCTAAGGGTTGTCCTTATCTTAGGATGTGCACATAGAATTAACATCATGTATTTTATTTCACCTATTTTTGACTATTGCAGACTGTTATAGGAGAGCATGCTTCTAGAATTCTCATTGGTACATGATAAGCCTAGCTCTTCCATAATGATTTTTGACATTATGCTTGGACCCAAAACTCCATCGATTAGGAAATAATGGGCTATCTTGTCCATAATTTTTACAGAAATGAAAAATTGAGGGTTTTTTATAGGGTGTCTAAAATTATTTACACCTATTTTATTTACAGTGGAATCCTCTTCTTTTGCCTCTTCAGAAAGATTGGATATGGTGGAAGATTTTCCTTCCATAAAATTATTGAGATGCTTTTTTTGTTTAGGGATGGAAACCATGTCCAAAAGAGTAACATCGGCCTTGATGTTAGCCAATTGGTTAAGAATGTTAAACTTGGAAGGGGAAATAAGGGAAGGAACTCCTTGAATCTTAGGAACTTTGACAGTTTGTACATTAGTACCTTGTGAAGATGAGGCTGGAGTGGAAGAAGCACGAGGATGGTCATATTTTCCTTTAGGAGCATAAGTTTTGTTCCTAGTATTTATAATCATGAAATCTTCTGGTTCTGCCTAGTCTAGAACAACAATGGTAGTTTCGGGCTTCTTTCCAAATATTTTATCTCTAGCACTCTTCTTAATCTCATAAGTACTTTCTTTGTGATTTTCTTCATGGAAGTTACACCAACTGCGAGACGTGATGGATTTGGGCTGAAAGTTGTTTTCATTGGTATTCCTAAAAGGTGTTGAGGAATAAGATGATGCCCCAGGAGTAAGTGAGGGAACATTCCCCTTTATTTCATAGGCTATCATTCGATTGTTCATATCTTGTGCAAGTTGCAAGAGGGAAGACATATCTATTTGTTTGACTGAGTCTCCTTTAGATAGAACTGTTCTTTCAAGTTGCTCTTTGTACTCCATGCAAGTGTGGAGAGCTGAGCCAAGATTTTCAATAGCCTTTTCTTCTAGCCTATGACGATAAGGAGAGGGAAGAACATTATAGTAATGCATTAAGGCGAATTTATTTCGGGGGTAGATTAGTTCAGGGATTTGAATGTACAGTTTGGTGAAGTGAAGGTTAAAGGACTTGATAGTCTCACCATCTTTGTAAGAAATATTGTTATATTCCCTTAATTGTTTGACCAGGTTCTTAGATTTTCCATAAGTGGACTTGAACCAATAAACCAACTCTTCCCAAGTGGAAAGGATCTTTGGAGGGAGATAAAAAAAATAATCTGTTGATTTCCCTTCAAGGGAGTTGAAAAATAATCGCATGCATGTATCGTTATTGTTAGCTATGATATTATGACAAGCATTAGAAAATTCCACTAGATGTTTGTTTGTAGAGACAATGTTATTTCCCAAGAACCTAGGAAGATGATCCTTAAAATTGGGTAATGGACGAGTAGAGGGTCCTAGATTCAAGGGAGAAGATACATGCCATGGGGTGGTCATAGCATCTTCCTCAAACTGAAAAAGCCCATATTTTTTTATAACTTTAGTAGGGTTGGTAGAAGATTAGATAGGAACTTGATTGCTATATAAATAAACTACCAATTATTGATGAGGCCAAAGGTTGGGATGATTTAGCACCTCCAACACCACTAGCACCATCTGTGGATGCCATTTTGGGAGTGATGGGCAAGGGAGAAAAGGGTGAGCTGGCAGATTCATACAAAGTCCTCCTTAGAGTGATTTCTTGGGTCAACAAAATGGATTTCCTCCTTCCTATTTCAATGATAAGAATAGCTTCAGGGTACAATCCTCTTCTTCTTCTCTAAATGTGAGTATTCAAGGAAATGAAAATGAAAACCAAATACTTAGAAGAAGGGAGGTTATTTCTGATTTCTAGGCTTCCCTTGCCTAGCTTCCCATCATTCGCAGATACTTATATCTTGTTCCACTGCTTCCCAAGAGCGTTCAAGTTTGACCCGGGTACTAGCGATTTCTATAATGGTATTGAATAAATTCAAGTCAATGCTAGTTTGGTCCTTAAGACTATGTTCAATATTAGGCTACCTTGTAGAAGGTACTGTCATGAGAAAAATCAATCAAAGAACATATGAAAAAAAACCCAGAAAGATTCAAAGATAACCATGAATACAATTAACTAGAGATATATGGAAGATCTCCCCAGTATGGTCACAAAATAAATGTTGAGGAAAAGGTATAGAAAACCTTACTCAATCATTTTCAGATATTTCCTGGCTAGGACAAGATAGTTGGGAATGCCACCCAGGATTTATAGCCTAAAAAACATTCACTCAATTCACGAGTATTAATTACAAGGATTAAGGATGATTTTATAATTTGTATATGTTTCAATGTAAAATAAAAATTATACAAAGTTACTGAAATGTATACAGATTTTACAATAAAGTAAACATGGAGACCAAAAGTGAAAAATTAACCAAGTCATGAAAACACATGTATGAGACAGGACAACAATCTGATTTTATTTCATTTCGAGATACCAAAAGTGCATTTCTATTTACAAACCCCTGCGAGGGTATGGAACAAATTCAAATTTAGATATCTCCGATGGGCACCATACAAAAAGACTCCGAAAGTAAAATAAAACTGAAATCAATGATCTAGATCAGATTGCCACAAACTACTACCATTTTGACTCTGCAAGATATTCTTTATTAGCCATGAAAATTAATTCACAAATAGACAAGAATACATAGACTATCAAGGATGAATCAACACCTCTAAAACAAGCCACTGAAAAGTATAATTCAGTCCTGAACCTTGCTGTCTACAATGAGACCCTGCTGTCAACAAGAGGATTAGGCTTTTAAGTAAACTAATAAATGAATGAGAACTGAAACTATCTCATTTAACTAAAGAGAAAACCTTAGTATTTCCCCTCTCTCCTTCTATTCTCCCTTGTCTCTTCATCCAATTCAGGTTTTATTCTTTCCCAATCAGTTGAAGTAGTTCAACTACTTTATTTATTTAAGTCAAATTGATTTAACAAATTAGTTTAGGAGAAATAAATAATAATAATATATAAATAAGGGTATTAATTAATAGTGACTAAATAGGTGGGACCCCTTATGATTCCCATTATTTATTCTTGTTACCATCAAATGCAAAGTATATAAAAAAAATCATTTAGACCATATAACACCCTTGTAACTCCCATGGATATCACTTAAACTGAATATTAAATATCATCCATAATTTATATCACATCCCAAAAGGAATATATTCACATTATCCACAAAATATCCAAAAATAAGGCTTGTTGTACAAAACATACTGAAAACCATTAAATGTTGTCCTCATTACTAAAAAATCATAAAAAAAAAGCATTTAGAACCCATATTTGCTGCTTTGCGAGGCATATTTCCTTTTCTCACTGTTGTCCCCAACTAAGTTCTCTTGAGTGGCCTTTGGTTGGTTAGACATTTGAGGCTATATTTCACTGATCACATGGGAGCAGTCATCCTTGAGGTGGAGGTGGGAAGACACATATTTAGAGGAGTCAGTGGATGGACTAGAGGTGGAGGCCGATGCTTTTCCTTTGTCTTGCACAGGTTGTAGAATGTTGGTTTTTAATCTCTTGCTAGCATGCGAGGATCATACTGGAGAAACATAATGAGAAATTTGAACATTGGGGTTAATTGGTGGTGGTAAAGGCAATGACACAGTGGACCATCCATGGTGGTGGGAGACAGGCTGGTGGACAATTCTTGCCAACCGTCATTTGTGGGGACTTCGGGCTACAAAGACACATGTGGAGGAATGAGAATGCCGAGAAAATTATGAGGAGGCTGGAAAGGGGGTTTCTCTGGTCGAGGGTGGAATATCCCAAGGACAACCCAATTAAAGAACCCGACTTGAAACAACTAGTTTAAATCTTGCGGGTCAACGTCAAAATGAATAGAAAGTCTAGGCCTTCTATGACTTCGATTCCAATTTCCCCTACCTTTGTTATTTCGACCATTGCTACCTGTACTGAAAAAACTCATCATGTAGCAACAATTTGATAGTCATGAATTTCTTAGTAAACCATACATGAAAATATACTTACATAAATCAATAGTTGGCTCTAGAATTTACTATGAGAAATATGCAATCCATCCATAACATGTCATTCATTAATTGTCACATGAACAGGGAATTGATAGGGTTCATGGGAAATATGAAGGGCTTGTATTTAGCAAAAAATGATATTATGGAGGGGAATTAATATAAGAATATTGTTCAAACAATTAATAAAACAATCAACTGTGTATTTAAAGATATCAAGAACATCAATCCTCAACCCTTGCCACTATCAACTTTCTTTTATTTCCACACAGACCCCTCTTCAAAACAAATATCATAGAACAAGGAATGAATAAGTGAAATTGGGATTGTGAAGGGGGTGTAATTAATGAAAATGGTAGAATGGGGGGGGG